>JAQFXQ010000229.1:0-10481 GCA_034693645.1 Pergamasus crassipes | reverse complement strand
CAAACGTTATGTTAAGATTCATGAATTTCGCAACATAAGCGCGAGCAACGCAGGTGTCTTGCCTAACTGGAGACCAGTTGACAAGCAACACATATATTTCGAAAACATTGTTTGAAAAAAGTAATGAAAAAAAATGCCGAGCTAAGATATTCAGTGGAAGCTGTCGTAGGAGCGCAATACACTACTGCGTTTCCTGCAGGGGCCATAGCCATCGTAAAATTATAAAGTAGGCGACAAGAGAGATAAGATAGCGATAGGAGCTTAGGCCTAGGATTACGGTGCAGGATGGTACAAGTTGAAAGAAGAAGAACAAAAATGATGCCACAATCCGAATGGTGGTGACGGGACTGTTTTAGGAAACCTGCCAAGTTCCCTATCAGTACGCTATCTATGGTTTCTTCCATCTTCCATGATAACTAGGGACGCTTCTCTACAGTTTTACAGCCCGATGACCAGCTTCGGTTTGACGCAATATAGTGTGCTTGTGCGGCATAGGAGTGTACGTGTAGAAGTCATATACCTGATGGGATCTTTATATTTACACTAGAGTATTCCGTTTTGGTAAGATTCAAGTATTTCATTTTGCTTCGTCGACTCTTCAAATCGATATATCATCTTTTCACTGAGCTCGCTCTACTGGAAACAAGCAAAACTAATTGAATGAAATCGAATCTGAATACTAAACTTCAACTTGTTCTTGCCATCAATCAATGACATCGTCGTAGCAACATAAACTCTAGAAGCACTAATAAGAACTGCGGTTGAGCTTGTTCAAAAGTTGAGATCTTGTTGTGAACTTATGGTCAAATTTGTGAGAAGCTCGCAATCTTTCATGATTCTCTATCATAAAAAGGAGGAAAATCTCGGCACTGGAACGAATGAATTAATCAAATATTTATTTAAAACAATGAAATGTCAAGTTCTGGTCAAGTAACAATACTAACACCCTTATTTTGCGAAGGCTGCATTATGAACTTTCGTTTTTTCAGAACGCCCTGACCTGTAAACCAGTTAGAGATGTCCACGAAGTTCGCACCTCGTTGCCGTGTGTGAGGATTCGAAGTAAGTAGCATGTGCTATTTTATGTCTCTTGCGAGTAAGATGCTGCAGATTCACCCTGACTGTCATAGGTGCTCGACAGAAGACCAGGTAAGGAAAATTCAATAAGTTTACACAAAACCCAAGGATCGAAACTACGTGAATGTATTCTCGAACAGAATTCACTTCAACGAAAGCATCACCCCTTATATTCCTTGCCAAGGCCATATTTCGTTGACGGAGAACCAATAGTTGTTGTTTTTAAGAAAAAGAATGAGTATGACTCAAAGCGTAGATTGATATATTGGGGATGCCCGGAGCACATCCGATACTGTTCCACGGGTGATCCAGGAGCTGTGGCGGGGTGCACCGATGGTGTCGCACTGAGGCTTACAACAAATATAATTATGTGTGTTAACAGTAAATAAATTGCTCTGTTTGAGGCACATACTTACTTTCTGCCGTTACTACCTTTAATGCGCTAGCCCGTAAATCAAGTAGTCGATATCAAGTTATACTAAGTTATGTCGTGCGGAACTTTGTTAGACTTTGTGACAAGATCTAATTCAAAAAACATGCGTCTGTAAGTGTGCGTACATATCACTTTATTAACTTTTTCAATTCATTTATTTTTACAGGACAAACGCCTGTTTCACGATAAAAAAAACTGCCACAAGGATGGCTAACATTTTTATTCACAGTTTTTGTCGTTTTATTAAAGAAACGCTCCACGGCACAATAACTGCATGACGAGTGTCCTCAATTATATTCTCAGTTGAAATACAAAAAATATTAGATTTGCTAGATATGAACAGCTAATTCAACAGATTGCATTTTCCGTTTTTTTTCGTTCGAAAATCACCAGCCGCCGTCTTTCAAGCAAGCAATTTTACCCAAGATTTCATTTGGTAAGCTGTGATTAAAATCTTAAAAGAGGTTTGTCAGACAACTTGTTCTGAAAGAACACACCACAGTTAATATGTTAGCTCATCACTAAAACAGGACTGGAACCTTTCGCAATAGACTCAACAAGAAAAAATAACTGGTACAAAGCGAGCGTTCTCCCGGTACCGTATTATTCATCCCGATACTGCGTAAAAAACAAGTGAAGGCCACTGGACATTTGACAAAAAGATGATACAATTGTGAATAAAAACAGAGTACAAAACAGTTTGACTTCTGCCGAATTTAGCATCAGGTCACAACGGTAACAGCAAGTTTCTCAGTCTAACAAACCCTTTTGCCCTCCTTTTTAAGCAGAATTGTACTTCCTGTCAATCGCGCGATAAGCGCCGACCGTTTGTTGAGGTCGAGAGTATCCCAAACATCATTCAGGACGTGGTCTGCCATTTCATCATAATGCTTGCGTTTTCTCCCTTCAGTTTCCTCCGTGGTATGAATCGTGAAGATAAATACTGCGCGCTCCTTGAACGGCGAATAAAAGTAATCGCACAGCGAATGAAAAATACTCGCCGTATAGCTGTCAATGGCTTCAAGATCAGTGAATACCATGACAAAATTATCCTTTCCTCGGACAGCGTTGTCGATTGTGTGCTTGGCAGCAACTGGTTCCTGAGTCTGACGAAGTCTCAGTCCGCTCATTGATATTGGCCGCTCCCTTGAATCAAACGTACGCGACAATGAATTTCCGAGCTTCTCCGCAAAGCATTCGGAGAGGTGCCTATCGCGCTTATGTGCCATTATGACGAGGACAGCGGGCCCGTACTCGTACGCCGAGTTATTGAGGACTTCGGCAAATGCGCTTCGGACGATCGCCCAATTGTGAGACGGCTGGTTAACGAAGTAGCTACGAAGTTCTTGAAGCTTGTGGTCGAAGGCGGGCACAAAGTTGGGTCGGGTTTTTCCCCGTGAGCCTCCCGTGAAAAGTAGTTTGTATCCGACTAGAAGCGCCACAATGGTCATAACAACAACTGCCGCCATCTGCCAGCCGAGGTATTTGCTCCCTTGCGAAGAAGTGCATCCGTCCGACTCCGGTTGGTAGACCACAGATGGTCTCGATTGCCGTCGAACTGGGGATGGCGGCGTTTTAGATTTTGACTGGAACAAAAAAAAAGTTTTTTTTAATCAAAAAAGGTAAGTTCAATTTATGTGAAACAAAACGACTCATAGAAGAAAACAGGTGCAGTCATGAATAAGAAAAATGGGAAGGTTCATGGGAAGCGATTCGGAAGACGAAAGTAGTTAGTTCAACATACCTTGCTAGTTTTTCGCCTTCTTTGTTCTGTGCTTCCCTCCCGAACTTCTGGCTGCTTTTTTGTCGATTCCCAATCGCTCTTTGCCTCTACGTCACTTTCTGACGCCGAGTGGACTGGAGTGGAGGTGGGAGAGAATCCATTCAGATCCGGGTAGAGATTGGTCTGCCTCCGATCTTTCTCTTTACAGTATGCATCCCTATCGGGTTTCTCCGGCTCCACGTTTACATTCCATCCATAGTTGACGTCCGGAAGATCCGTTCTGCTGTTCCTGTTTAGATTATGTCGACTTGGATCCCTCCGAAGAAAGGCCTTTGGATAAGGATATTCGGGACTGTCTTCTTTTTTAGACATAATGACACGGCTTGACGTCGCCTTTGGACCCCGAATCCGAGACGAACTGTTATACCAAGGCGATCACAATGAGATGGGTCGACTGATTCGAAAGGGCCGAGTCTTCAAATACACACCATTAAAGGGAGCCTCGGCGTGGCTGCGGCACTGTACTTTAATTTCTCTGACTGATTGTATACGCTGAAAGGAAAATATTCGAGTTGATTCTGATTTGTAATGAGGACTTGAAATTTTATGTGGATAGGTACCAGAAGCTTTACTTATATGTAATATCTCCATATCCAAAGATTACACAGGCCGAATATACGTAAAAAAATGATATTGATGTGAATTTCTGCTTCTTTCAAGCGAACAGAACGCTCCAAAACCGCTGCAGAAACGAAGTTCGAACCTTTAGATTCAAAGTGCACGCTTGGGGCCAAACTTAGCTGCCTATTGTCACGTATTCACAGAAATTTCAAATCGCACACAAACCCTTACATTTATTCACACAAGGTACAATTGAATTGAAGTTATTCATAGAGACAAGAAAATACACCGAAAACCAAATGAGCCAACCAACTCTTAACGGTCGGAAGCGGTGACCATTCTGGATAAGAACAGAAAGACTAGCAATAGCGCATCAGGGTATAGGGATACGTGCTTCTGGTCGGAGATAGAAGAAAGAGCCGGAACGACTAGTGGCCAAGAGATAAAGCTCAAGGGAACGACAGGCGAGACTAGAGCTGGTTGGTGAGACCGGGACAACTGAGCGTACCAAAATGTACAGGAAACTCGGAGAGAAAGTGATGTCGAGATCATCAGTCTGCATTTGATGAATAGAAAATATTCGTGAGAGTTTGGTTAAGAACAAGTACTGCTGGGGCCCTGCGCTAAGCCAACTTTGAGGTATTGTGTTCCGCTTGCATCGGTAACAATAGATCAGAGAAAATCACTCATATTTTCATCAATTTGGTTGTTCAAGCAGGACCGTGCCTTCGTCTTTGGATTACGATGAATTGGTCAAGGATTTCTTCGCCCACACCCAAAGCAGCTGTCTTATTACTACTACACTGTCTTTATTACTTGCACGTACAAAATAGATAAAGTACGGCATGATGAAGAAACAATATACGAATCATGAGTGAATTCAGTTTATTATCAGCAATGCTAAATAGTTGTCGCTCTGAAGTGTGAGAGCAGACTCGAACGAAAGTGCGCAGCAGACAATCTGTGTGCTGGAAACACCATGCATTCGAACCATTTCTAACGTCGCCTCTCAGAGCGACAAGGCAAGAGAGGGTTTGCGGAAAGTGAACCTGGTGTACTAGAAATGTACTTTACACTTCATAGGTATGCAAAGAACCCACCGATTGAATCAACACCACCAAGGCGTTAGCAATGAGCAAGAGTGATGATGAATTGGTTCATTTGGGCTGATGGCGATGACCTTCACCGTTGCAAGTTCTCGGGCGACTGATGTGCCGGAGGCAACCAAGACATGTGACACTTCAAATCTCTATCAGACAACACGTACAATGAGTGATTTAAAGCCCATGGCACTAGAAATACTGTACTGAAGGGATGAATTATGTGAGACTATGATGTGAGACTACGAAGCATTTCGATGAAGATTGGGCAATTACACATGAATGCTCCACACTTGAGGATTAAAAGACAAATATCAATCAGATCTGGGCAATTATCAGATCGGGTGGGTGTCTTCAATAAAGACAACTCAATTTGTCACTATTAGCGACTCCTCCGCTGAGTTGCACTAGACGAATTAGTTGGTACACAACATGTAGATCTCGCTTAATAATATCCTACCCGATTCGAGGTTCGTGACGACTAGCTCCCCATGAAGTGTTCACCCAATAACTAGTTAATCCACCAATGTGGATCAACTAGCTACGAAAGATCGTAGACTAGTTACTAGTTGCCGATTTCTTGTGGATGTTACTGGAGACTAGTTGTGAAATTTACTAGTTTCTAGTTGCGGATTTTATTAGTTACTAGTAGTGAATTTCACCAGTTACTAGTTGTGGATTTTACTAGTCACTAGTTGTGGATTCTACTATTTACTAGTGGTTCTGTTCACCCAATATTTTCCCACGATTCTGAGCGGCACAAAAAATAGATTTTATCTTCTGTACTAAGTTACACTGTAGATCAGTTGATGGTTTCATTAACTTAAATATAATAAAGGAAATAGCTTAGGCGGAGGTGGATAGCAGTCTCACTTCAAAGGCTACAATGTAGCAGAGAGTTTTCCATTGATTTATTTGATCATTAAGCGTGCCGAATGCGAAACTGAACTACATTTGTGAGCTGATATCTAGTTATATGATTGGGATCTTATTGATGATATGAACATGATATCGATCAGCGATAGCTGATGCCCTGGGAAATAATAAATCTAAATCTACCGGGCAATGAAACGAAAGGACCTTTAGGCCAGAGCTACGGCTCACTCCATGAATATCAAATCTAAAACAATCTAGATATGGAGTCTCAACTCCCTCGAAGCTCCTCACTCCGTGAAACTCGATAATATTATCATATAGATATAATATCATTTATATGAAAACCAGTAAAGGCACGCACTTTACGTTAGCCGTCATCTTTAATAATCTACAGTACTACCAAGACTGGTCAGCTGATCCCTGCCGTAACCTCTGGATTGGCACTTACTTAGCTCTTAGACTGTGGTAACAGTTTTTGTACTATACTCTAAGTACCATGATAAGTGGATTTACAACTTGTTTCGTTTGGCGGTTCACGCAATTGTAGTACGTTCACTAGAATTTATATGGAAATGTGCGATCTATTTGTTTTGGCCTACAGTGCTTCACATGGAAACTCATTGGAAATGAGGGGAGCCGATTCACACATTAAAAAACACCCTTGAAGCCGTAGAGAAAAAATGCGTCACTAACGTATGACAGGAGTACTTTCACATTTCACCAATACTTTCACAGCTTCTGTTTGCGAGGTTTGTTTATGTGTGGCGGAAATGGATGAATTGGAGAGGCAGCTTTTATCCAAGCGGTCTTCTCTGCATGACAATGGTTAGTTAGATATTCCGATGTTTGAACCTTTTAACGAAACAGCAAGCTCGATAATAATTTTAGTTCATTTAATGGGTCTGAGATTTTCGCAATAAAAGAGTATCCTCCGCCAAGAGGGAATAGGATTAACAGGGGGTGAGTGTAGTTTACAATCGGGTTTTTTGTTTAATAAGGCATAAAGTAAATTAATAAAGTATTATTTGTGCAAAAATGCACATGGAGGAAGTTATCGGCAAGCCAGCTCCGTCTAAATGGAAGGATAAATAAACCTGAACATGAGGTTCTTTCACACAACACAAAAACAATTAAAATTAGGAAAAATCTTTTTGCACAAACTTGACCCCTGATGGTTATGATTTTTGCTTCTCTTCGAGGCTTAATCGGGCGGTTAGGGTAATGGTGTTTTGTATTCTTGAGATATTTGTGAGAGATTAAAGATTAAGCGCTCAGAACTTTCGGTTCCGTATCATGTCATAAGTATAGATTTTATAACCATACTGGGGTCAAAAAAAATCGACAGGGTGTGTTTCAAACGTATGTAAAAGTCTTTGATGAAGGCAAAGTTTGTGTCACCCGATACTGAAGGACACTTGTCTAGGCATGCCTGTGTCCCGGCCTTGCTCTCCTGAGGACAGCGTAACGCTGTTGAGAACTTTACCCGTCGAAACAAAATGATATTCAATTCCGGAGGAATCCAATCTCTGTAAAATGGTAAACGTGAGAGGAATACAGGTCAGGGTTCGTTACTTACATACTGTAGCCTCATCGTGAACAAACCTCACATAAACTTCTACACGGTTAGACATTCTTCTGTGTGGTATTTTACTTCGATCCCCGATTTAGCTTCGTGAACGGCCTGCCAGATATAACTTGGTTCTTCGGGTTCATCTGGAAATTGAGTATATTAAGGTAGTCTTGATGTACCATGGCTGTGGTAGGTATTTCTTTCAATTAAGCCACGACCTTTCCCACGGAGCATGCGCTTTCCCCTTGGACAACTGGGCATTCTTAAAGTATGAAGGAACTGATTATACCTAGGTATGGTATGCACTTTGAGATATATTCTCGTCACAAAATACCAGCTTTGCGCAATACATAAATGGGTGTTTTAAATTGTTGTGAACATGTAAGGAGATATTTGTAGAAGTCCATGAATGTTGAAGTACTCGACTTGGCGCCTAAGCGTCCAAGTACCACATTAACTTTGTTGGCGCGCGGGAACGTTCAAATCTGACTGAAGTACCTTCTGAACAAAAACCTCTGATTTTTTTGTAGGCTGTCTAACAAACGACTGAGATTGCATGTTTTCGCTTGTAGTTTACTGACTCTTGACTTAAATTAATCTTTGCCTCAATCATGGGAGAGTGAGAGGTGAGAACTCCCTTCGAGATTAGAGAGAAGAGGAAGTGTGCGTGTGGAGAGGGTGAGAGCCCGCAGGGACTCGCCAGGTTGTTCCAAAGATTTTGAACGTTCTCTATTTTTTTGGATCCCGAATGCCATGGAAGAGCATTCCAATTTATAGCCGACCATTGTTTGTATATTTCATTGCCAATTCCTTCAACTCTATCGTAGTTGTTTTATACTAAAGGTGTGTATGGAGTGGAACTGAGTATAAAGTTGAATTGGCTTGCTCACTCTGTTCGAATAAATGTGCTGGAATCACGAAGCTGACGACCAGCTGAGAACAGTCGGGTAGAAATTGACAGATCGAGTTCTCTCTGGAGCTGACCGATTGTTATGATGTTTAAGTCTAAATGAATATTTCGTTTGTAAGCGGACATTCTTGGGTGGAAAACACCCAAGTGTATTAGACTTTCATTGTTCTCAACGACAGAACGTTTTACACTTTTGCATAATTCATATAGTATTTCTACTCAATTTGTTTGCTTAGATCGCCAGCAGTTCGTGTGTAGTGAAACTTAAGGTGGACAATGGAAGGTGTTTCAACAGGGCACGGCGATGAGAAGATTCTGCTTCAAGTAAGTGTGTATAAAATTATGGATACGAGCCTTAGATTTCTTCAACTTATATATTCACAGTATCCTCGAATTAAGTCGGTTGTAGTTACATACATAGTAAGGTAAACAAGTTTGTCATGGAGTCGTCGTGCATCCACAGATCACGGAGCGATCCAAGTTCTAATTCCATGTGTTCGAACTTGGGGTTTTACTTGAAATCTGTCCTATCGACGAGATACCATTACGCATTACTCTCTTTGTTTGCGTTACTAAAATGCATCGTTGTCCGATTGTCGATTCACTTTTGTGGTAATGTCATATGATAACCTTATCTCTTAGAACATCCCATCGAGAGTGGTAATATTATCTAAGGTCTTGTCTCTACTGGATAAAGTAGAACAATCAAAAGTTGATGTTTCAGAACAAACAATACACCAGCAATACATTCAACTGGCAATCCAAATCCGAGATAATCGTCAGCCAAATGCTTTTCCACCGAAATAAATGACGCAATATTGGCATGCTTGAAGCATTCGTGGCAAATTATTTTCATTTATTATTACACACATATTTTTAGCGCCGGTGATATAGCAATGACGCATTAATACGGTGGATACCCAATCCGTCATCATCAGAAAAGATGAGTCGTCCGAGCGGCCATTCTAGGAAATCCTTCCTATGATTCTAGGCCTGACGACTGGTGGCGGACTAGACCTAGTCGATTACAGGATGGTGTCCTGCTTTGGGCAGTGATACCGTCGTGCACCGCGAAGCAGTCGGAGCCGGCCTGGGCTGATGAAGGGCTCAGCCCCACTGATTGGAATGTAGCTCACATGCTTCGTAGAGACAAGAGCTTCTTTTTGCGAGAACGCTGTATTTGGTTATATGAATGCAATGTTTATGGGTATACTTAAAATATATGAGGAAGAAGGATAAATTATAATGTCACACTTTTATATCGCTGGTATTTTACTGGAGTGATTTTTCTTGAGTTGGATAGAATTTCCTCATCTGAGTAGGTGGCCTTTGAAATTGTTCGACCTGAAATTATTAACTGCTTTGGCATTCTAATTCGGGAATCGGTGATTCATTTCGCATTAATTGGTCGTTAAAGCGGTGTGTGATATCTTCAGACGTATCACTCGTATTACCGATACATCTTTTTACACTCATTAATCAAGGAATGTGTTATGACAAAGATTTTTTAGTATTTTTATCCATTCAATTGAATTCAGACAGAAATCAAAGTACGAAAAATATTGCGACGCAAGAATGGATGACTTCTTAGCGTGTAAATAAACTCAATTTTGATTGGTGTACCACTTTCCACGATGGAGGATAACCTGCGTGTACATACTCTGCGGCCTGAGAGATACCCCCATAACGTATTTCACTATCACCATAGGTCATTAAGAGGTTATGCACAGTAAAGCCAAGTGTAAAATATGAATAAGTATACTGAATGAAACGATCAATTTGATTTATATTTTCAACCATATAAGTAAGCATTCAAATAACCATATAATCTAATCTAATTTAATGAACAAACTCAATTACCATACATGGTTTTACAGGAGTGAGCGAGCCGAGTCCACTGACCGTACTTTCAGTTTCACAAGCTTGATGTAAAGCGTGTCTATTGAAATTCGGCGAGTTCGAGTGAAAAGTTGACGCTTTGAAAACTTCTAAACACAATGGGCTGAGGTCCTGCGCATGGGCGTAGCCAGGATTTCGTCAAGGGGGGGGGGGCTCGATCTTCTCCACTGAAAAAATTTTGGTCCCGCGCGGCCAACCAAAAAAAAAAAAAACGTCCACGGGATCAAAGTCTAGGGGGGGGGGCCCGAGGGACTTTAGGGGGGGGGGCGCTC
>JAQFXQ010000228.1:0-10486 GCA_034693645.1 Pergamasus crassipes | reverse complement strand
GGCGTTTACTTTATATCAGTTTCGGTGTATTTTTATGTGGTTTCTAGGCTTTTAGAAAGTTAGAGACAAAACTTCTGTGCGGAGAAAAGATCTCTCAGGTATCTTTCATACCTTCCTAGTTTTGTCACACGTCTTCTAAGAAATCCTAGTTTCCACGTTTTTGCATACAGTGAAAGCTCGATTAATGAACGTTTCGTCGTATGGATGATCCGACCTATGGACTTTACCTTGTGCATCGAATTATGAACTTGTTTCGACTTAGGAATCATTTTCTAACGATTAACTGCCATTGATTACCTTGGAAATATCGAAAGAATGAAAATCGAAACATAATTTTTCTTCATTCGTTTTAACGTCCGGGTCATTTTCGAATCTTTTCTTCTTATCTTTGACTTGGCTCTTAAAGAGATTGAGACGAAACTTCATTTATCTCTTTTGTGTATTGAGACTTGACCATTGAGTTGCATAAACCATGTATTGAAGGGGAACCAGATCCTCTTGTCTAATCCCGACATAACAATATAAATAAACCAGGAAACGACATAAAATATCCAAATTTGTTTGGTACCGTACCTTAGGTCTGTACCTTTATCAGAATCATTAAGTATTAATACGTAATCTACAGCAGAACAATAATTTAAGAAGTTACTAAATAGCGATTGAGCTCAAGGGGGAAATTTTCTCGTTTTGCTGGAGCGGCCCGATTGTTCCGAAGTTTGATTCAAGAGATACACGATGATTAGCAACATCCTCGTCAATAAGTACAGACAAAGTTATTGAATGAATAACGTTAAGCATTACCTAAATTAGAGTCCATTGACAGAAGTGAATTACCTAAAAACATTCGACTTGAAGTATAATTGGGTGAATTACGCATTCTTTTCTACACTTGGAATAGATTAATCCTGTTAACAAGGAATAATATTTGACAGACGTGACTCGACTTATGGACATTTCGAACTCTGGACACTTTTGTGGAACGGATTCAGTTCATAAATCGAGGTACCGCTCAGTACTTCATGTATATATTGCCGACCTGCTAGTGTCTGCATCATTCCAGAAGACTTGGGAAATGAATTCGAGGCTCTCCCACTACAGAAGCTTCATTTATGCTGCCAACACTTGTTGGAATAGCCATAGCGAAGCACAGGTAATATGCTAGTATATACTGTATAAATCACTTGTAAATGAGACATGCAGTGTCAGAGCGACGGGTACGGTATATTAAATCAAGCCTATGTAAATTTCGAACGGATAATTCCAGCGTTTCCTCCCAGACGGACGGTGGAATTTTAACGGATTATGCCCGATTGGAGTCGTGATGTCTGCAAAGTTACTTTGCCATTAAGATCATTACGTTCTGTAGATGATATTATATTTATTCACATACAAACATAATTAGTCTATTATGCAGTGGTGGGCATATTATTCCTGGAAAAAGGAAAGACAACACGGAGGATAGCAAAGACGTTTCGTGTTTGGAAGCAGAAGGTGTCTTTTCATCCACCGTTGCTTTCCAGAGGTATGGAGGGTTATTCCAGATCGGCATGTACCTCTTTCGGAAATAATGCGCTTTGACACGACGCCACGTTGGATCCAGCAAGAAGAACTTTTCTTTTTAAAGAAAGCCGGATATATACGTAGTGAATAACATTTGGCTCTCGTTACTGCAAGTTCGGAAATTCTGGAAAACTGCTGTGTGAGTCTGGAAGCCACCAAAAGGAACCTCAATAAAGGCGGGCGTTCTTTCCTTACAACTGTTACCTTAAAAGTAACTGTTGGTAAAAGGTGCATAAACATGTTTGAGTGAATATATGTATATAAAATGATTGTTTTTTACCGACAACTTACCTGCCAAAGTATACTTCATGCTTGATAGAAGGTTGTCAAGAATGGTGGGTCGGAAGGAGAGTAATTCCTCATCGTTGAATCCTTCATTATATATTACCTTCATCTGCTTAACTATCGTACTTTTACCACTCTCACCAGCTCCTGAAACAAGAGAAAAGTGCCGTTAGAAGAATTTTCTCCAGTAAATATCAAAGTATTCGATCATTCAGCGTTAACGTTCTTGCAACACGAGACATGTCACTAATTTTGCTAGCAAGTGTCTTAGCTGGCAAGTATACAAGTCGAGCCAAGATACTTTATCCACAAGTCAAATGTCTGTACGTCAAAATAATACCGTTACAGAATTAAATGATGATGAAAATTGTGAAAAAAGTAAATAAAAAAGTAAACATATGAAACGGTAATACGAGTCTATTTAATACATTATTGTCAATAAATGCTTCGCCTTAAGCATCATCGAACAAAACTTAATATCCATTTCGTAGACGTAAACCACCACTCTGTCGCTTACGTCAACTAAATTGTATGAGTATATTATAGACATTATTCACAAAACTTATATGCACGCTTGGCATATTCTTCAAGCATAATATTCTGTTCTCTTATTCTGAGGAATATTCTCATCAATGTGAATTTGTTATAATCATCCCTTCGCATCCGCTCTGTGTCATCCCACGTTTACCAGAGACGTTATTGGAAAATATAATTAGTTATATAATGTGTTATGTATATTTCTACTTTAGATTACATCACTTGCTTCTTGGTTGGTTATATCAAGTATATGGATAAGAATGCATATGCTTCACATGTCCTCAGTAGGCATGGGTGCCTGTAGGCTGTTTTCAAGGGGGTGCAAGACCGGATAATAAATTTAATTTAACTTCGTGTATGCATATATGTGTATAAATATATCCTGGAGGGTCGCGTCGTGGGCTTTGCCCCACCTGATCCCGTCTTCGCACGTTTCTCCTCCTGATCCCTTCTCTGCGTATTTCTCCTCTTAAACGGACGGGTTCGCTCAGCGGGACGGGCTTCGCTCAGCGGGACGGGTTCGCTCAGCGGGACGGGCTTCGCTCAGCGGGACGGGTTCGCTCAGCGGGACGGGCTTCGCCCATCTCGTATATGTGCGTGTGTTTTGCATGTATGGATGCGTATATTATTTATTACTATTATATACTGTCACAAAACTGATTATTTCGGAATCAAATCTATTCAGGGTTTTTCCACATTTTCCGTTTTCAATCTACCATTTCCACTTCTAAGGGGGTGCAGTGCACTCTCGTAAACGTCGTCCGACCTGGGCGCCCATGGCCGTAGGCATTGTATTACCATGTCATTCGACGCATCTATGTTGCAACACTTTTGAGGGAAAGGGTGTTGTCAAATCTGAGAACCTTATACTTCAGCCGATACCTTAAAAGTCGACGTCTATTTCTACTAGTTGATAAGCAGAGTATTTGCATTTATGACTCTGAGATGAAAATGAAAGGAAGGTGGGTGCGTGATGAGAAGATAAGATAAAGATAACTCGATGGCTCAAGACATAATTTAGCGTGCGGTACCTCATAGAGGTCTGTAGCACCAGCCTGTGGAGACATAAGTCACCAAGTTGCTTCATGATAACGGAAGATCTCGGGTTCGAACCCCAGACCGGCCATCCTGATATAGGCTTTCCGAGTCCTTCCCTATATCCCCAGGCCAGCGCTGGGATGGAAGTGGTTAGCCCCGCAACACAGACCTCAAGGTTTACAGCGGGTACACAATTCAAAAAAAAAAAAGTCAGATACTATCTAGTCGAATTTGGACTTGAATTTGTGTTGTGTGGGGTCGTATTTTCGAAGATAGTGTACCGAAGTTTTTATTGTTCAGTCATATAAATTTTTATGTAAAGTGTTTGAAGTCCCATCTCTTTCCAATTATTTTGCGCAACCCACATCATAACGGATATACGGAACTTTTTAACGAAGAAGCGCCGAGCTGAGGATGGTGAGGTGAATCCAAGTGACAGTGTGACATCGACAGAAAATCCAACCGACCAAACGATGTTAAGCTTCGGGTGGGCTCTTCAATGGTTCGTGAAACAAAAACTTCTGAGTCACGACAATGATCTGGGCAGATGGGCGAACCGAGAGTGCGTACTAACCGCGGCTCAAAAGCTGGAACAGCTGAAGCGCTGCTGGACGCCTTCACGTACGTACGAGTTTCCAACAATTCGAGGGCGAAAGTTTCTTCAAAGTTGGTTGGAATCCTTTTCCCCTTGGCTTGCATACTCGCAGAACCTAAACGGAGCGCTATGTCCTTACTGCGTTCGATTTCCCCCAACGGTTGTTGAGGGAGCTTTGGGGTCATTCATCGCCAAACCGGTCACCCGCTACAAAGATTTGCATGAAGACAGCAAGGCTCGAGGGGCAAGCCATTGACACAAAGGGGCGACCTTAGCCGCAAAAGTTCATGGAGGAAACACCTGTTGATATCGAAATGATATCTGTTCACGAGAAACTGAGAAGAACAAAAATGTAATCACGTCTATAGTGAAGACGGGGATATTTTGTAGAACTCATGATCTGGCACTGAGAGGTAAAGATAAGCACCAAGGAGTATTTGAAGACCTTCTGGAGTTGGGAGTTAAAGCTGGTGACGAGCACTTATAAGAACACGTCACAGAAGGCTCGGGAAATGGGACATTTATGTCACCAAAGTTTCAAAATCATATTAAAACCAAAACTATCGATTCGAGCGGCTTTCGTCTAAGTTTATTGAGAATAACTTGTTTGAATGACAAAAGTAACAGGTGTACTGAATACCGCATGTTTATGGGTTACTGCTACTTTGCGGCTCTATTTGTGTTCTCCATAAACTCTCTGACAAATTATGTACTGTGAAGGCACCCTGGAATGTCATGAAGGGCGTGTACACACCCTGGAGTGCTAGCCAACGCGCCAAATGTCAAAGGCTACGAGAAATCCAAGGGAAGTGTTTTTGTTTCCATAGACATCCTTGCTATTTCGAAATATTTTACAAAGTAACTTGGAAATTTATCGGTTTGCGTATTCGTTATTTAGTATATTCGCACGAAAGATGGTGAAAAGTCGTCATACCCGAAGATGATTGAACATAAGTCAAAAACATAGATAACTTCTAATGTGTGATTTTACAACTTATCGTGCATAAATGAGTGTTCCACAGCTGGTTGAAGGTCGTATAGACTTAGGGGGTGCCTTTCTAGAACATGCCTGACGCAAATGCCCAGCAACAACAAAGGAGACCTCGTCGCTTTTAATTCTTCGAATAATGAGGATCAATTCACCTACACACAGGCTGCTTGTACGTTCGTGTGTGTGGGGGCGCTTCTTGTGTGTTGGGCGCTTCTCGTGTGTGGGGGCGCTTCTTGTGTGTGGGGGCGCTACTGAGTTCTGTATGAAGGGGCGCTTCTAAACGTTGTTTGAGAGTGCTTCTGAACGCTGTCTGAGGGGCACTTCTGAGGTCTGTTCGATGGGCGCATCTGAGGGCTTTTTGAGGGGTGCTTCTGTAGGCTGGTTGGGGCGCTTCTGAGGGCTGTTTGTGGGGCGCTTCTGAACGCTGTCTGAGGGGCGCTTCTGAGCGCTGTCTGAGGGGCGCTTCTGAGCGCTGTCTGAGGGGCGCTTCTGAGCGCTGTCTGAGGGGCGCTTCTGAGCGCCGTCTGAGGGGCGCTTTCGAAGGCGGTTAGAGGGGCGCTTTTGAAGGCTGTTTGAGGTTCGCCGCCGAAGACTGTTTGGGAGGCGCTTCTGAAGGCTGTTGGGGAGGCGCTCCGGAAGGCTGTTTGAGATGCGCTTCTGAAGGCTGTTTGAGGAGCGCTTCTGAGGGCTGTTGAAGGGGCGCTTCTGAGATCTGTTTGAGGGCCACTACTGAGGGCTGTTTCAAGAGGCCTTCTAAACGCTGTTTAAGGGGCGCTTCTGAACGCTGTCTGAGGGGTGCTTCCGAGGTCTGTTCGAAGGGTGCTTCTGTGGGGTTTTTTAGGGGTGCTTCTGTAGGCTGGTTGGGGCGCTTCTGAGGGCAAGTTGCCCAATTCATAGTGATATAGTCGATCAATGTTTAGAATTTTAAAGTTCTAAAAAATGTCGTCCACACTGTCGCGTCTAATTATGTTGAAAACTGCTCGCAACGCAGTATTTTGAAGAATCTGAAGTTTGTAGAGGATGTATTTGTATGTGACATAAATGACAATACCGAAGGTGAATAAAGTCGAAGGTGACCACCTGTATTACCTAAGGAAGTTTCTTGTAAAGTTTCATAACTTTCTGGCCACGCGTACAGATTTTTATATTGGGTTAAACACACACATATGTACCGAGCGAGGTGGCGTGGTGGTAGCGCGTCGGACTCGCATTCGGAAGGTCTCGGGTTCGAATCCCGGGCCGGCCATCCTGATATAGGTTTTTCCGAAGTGTTTCCCTATATCACCAGGCGAATGCTGGGATGGAAGTGGTTAGCCCCGCAACACAGACCACAAGGCTTGCTTCCTAAATGCAGGAAGTCAGCTCCAATTGTCTGCCACGGAAGTACGGGGGGCGGTCTGATCGTGAGTGGTTCCTTCCTCTGTGCTCTTCCATAAGACGCGCATTGTGGGCAACCGCTGATCATCTCCTTGATTGAGGCCGTGATTCCGGGCCAGAAAACATTCAGCCTGGCGAGACGCAAGGTTCTCTCGGTGCCACTGTGGGAAGCGTGCAAGCTGGTCAGGACGTGCGGTCTTCCGGCGGCTGGGACTATTAGTCTAGTTTCTCGATATAGCAGTCCGTATAGCAGTCCGCAGATGATGAGGCATCAACGGATATGATGATTGGGGTCCTTCACTTCTATCACATTTATTCTTAGGTATATTCTTCGATGGGTGAATCAATCGATGTGCACATGGAGCTTTTCTTCTCCTCAATTCAACACCACATTTGTTACATTTATATTTGAACTCAGTGAAATAGACGTCCTGATGGTTCTTCAAACCATTCCTGGTCTTGAAAAAATTTGGACACAGACTGCATTTGTATGGTTTCTCTGTAGAATGAAGTTCCATGTATTTGATCAAATAGTCAAATGTTGCGAACATCTTAAAACACAATGAACACTCTCCTACTAACTGTCTGTCTTGAATATATGTACACGCAATTGGCTGCCTACCCCAATCCAAAATTATGTTTCAGTTTTACGATCTTTGTGTATGCTACTACATATCTATAGATGCGGATGATTAGACGTTCGAAATTTAAAAGGCACCATTTTATTACAAAAGGAACAATTTATTAGTGACATACTTGTTATCTTATTATCCAGGCAATCAAACAAATCAACACAAAATGTCGCTTTCACACATTATTATTTACAAAGCATTGGTTGCATCATTATATCAACACTCCCTCTGATCTTCGAATGTTAGAAGCTTTGTTGTTACTACCAACTCTGTGCTTAGGATATACGTAAACCCTAATTGGCTACCTACTCTAATCCAACAGTATGTATCAGGTTTACATTATTTGTGTATGGTACTACATATGTGTTACGAATAACCCGATATATTATCTAGTATGTCTATATTAATAAGGACTAACTTTTGTCATGAAGTCTCTTAACATGACGCTTTAGACTATTTGCGTGCTTGAATTTTGCGTCACATTCATGACAGTGATATGATTGGACAGCTGAATGTACCAACATATGTTTCTTCAAACCACTCCTCGCCAAAAACGTCGCATCGCACTGATCACATCTAGGTATCTTCTCGGGTGAATGAATCAAGCGATGTTCATATAAGGCCCCTCTCCTCCTGAATCCAACGCCACATTTTTTGCATTTATATTTACTTTCATTACCATGGACCTCCTGGTGAGATTGTAAATCAGCTTTGGTCTTGAAAGTCGTAGGACACAGACTGCATTTATGTGGTCGCTCTGTTGAATGATGTTTCATGTGTTTCATCAAATCACTCATTGTTACCAACATCTTAAAGCACAGTGAGCACTCAAACTTCTTTACACCTTGGTGTCTATCGAGGTGCATCTGCAGACCGGACCGACGTGCGAAACTCTTTTGGCATTCCACGCACTTAAAAGGTTTCTCTCCAGTGTGCGTTCTCATGTGTCTCTCCAGATCAGATTTATAGTCATGTAGCTTCCCGCAATGTGGACACATGTGCGTTGCCATGGCAATAATCGTATCTGACGAAGGTAGCGTTTTCTGTAAAAAGATGACCATCAGTTCATTGATGTGACGAGCTTGTAACGGCTATTCTATTCGTTGAGCCACCAGTCGGTAGAACAAACGATAGTGTTGAACAAACTTTTTTTTTGTACCAGCTGTCAAAACTTAACGCCAGTGTTGCGGGGCTAACTACATCCCAGTAATCTGAAGACTCGAAAAACCTGTATCAGAATGTCCGATCAGGTAATAGAACCCGGGACCATCCGAATGCAAGTCTGACGCGCTGCTACCACGCCATCTTGCTCGGTAATGTTATGGCTCACATGGAGTAAAAAACATAATGCTTGTCATCGCCAGAGACAAGTAATGTACCAGGCAAATAGTATTTGACAAACCAACACAAAATGTACTACAAGCGAAGAGAGAAACCAAAGCTCTGATTTGTTGACTATGAGGGGATGCGAACACGAGGGAACAAAATGTACTGCACGACGACAGTAACTGTCGAAGTAAAGTAATGAAACTATGCTTCCATCTTAGTGATGCCGAAATTTACACGAAGAAAAATGCGAGATGCTGGTGAAACTACATACAAGCGAATCGACGTTGCTCCGACAAAGATCGCAAACGTTGTGCGATGCTAAATGATCCTCATGAACTCATTCTCAAACCTTTATATCCCGCATGAAAGAGTGTTCTGTGTATGAGAGAGTTTACATGAACTCACTGTGAAGATGATGATTATTCAAGCCAAGTTTATTGTGGGAATTCCCCGAGAACCGAGCACCTGGCCTCGGAGCATCATTTATCTCTTGGGGGTGGCTGAGCATCTCTCCCCCAGCGACTCAGTAGTGCTGAGTGGAAGTTTTGAGGGGGTGTTAACTATCTTGCCTTCATGTAGAATGAATCTTTGAGAGTAGAGGGAATCCCTGAAACAACAGAAGACATGCACTTCAGAGATGAAAAAAAAACTTCCGCCTGAAGCAAAAAAGAGAAAGTTCGTCTGTAAACAGTGGTAGATTTAGATGGGGGTGGTTGAGCCCCTTCGCTTTGTACCCCTGCTTGCCATGAACCCAGTGTTCACAACAAAATTTGTCTCTAAAACGCGGAGAAAGTTCAATGAGAAAATTTAGACGATGGATTGTCCATGTCCTAAGTACGTCTCCGTAAGGAATGAGTGTACCTGTTTTATTGCATGGAAGTTTCTTGTTGCAAATCAGCTGGGGCTATGCAGATAGTTATGATTTTCGATACACTGTTTTTTGTTGGCGTCCGCTAGAGACCCTTTATGGCATGTATCGCGGGACTAGAATTCGCCTGGTGACATATATCCAACTTATCTTATATGCGTGTGTGAAATGAAGTTTATCGAAATACCGTATTTGCTAACTTCACTTCAGGCAGACACACCGAATTATGGTTTATTAAAACATGCTGAGTAGGTGTTGGACGCACATTGTATGTGTTCTCGACATAAAAAGTATGACGGCTAACTCAGACGCGAAAACACACACGGGCTTGTCAAGAACAAGATGGGACCCCGCGCTCAACATTTAATTGCAACCTTGGGAACCTTCTCAAAGTTCTACTCTCTCTATTGTCCGGAATAAAGTACAGGTCTACCGACGTGGTCCCTAATTGCCAAATCAGCTAAAAAGGTACTCCTTTTTTGAAGTCGAATCAAATTATACGCGATGAATATACCTGCATAACTTCTTTTTCAATAAACTTCGTATTCCCCTTATTTCTTGCTCTGCCAGTTGCTGTAGCAGTCCAGCATTTAGATAAGCAAGCAAGTGAAAGGCAGACAACATCAACATCAATTCAAAGGTTATTTAATGATAAATACTCACACTCGGAACTATTACAGTCATTTAACATACCTGCACAGTGCAAATCAACGTGTTCACAAACTTTAAAGTTAAATAACTGAATGAATAAACTCTATGGCAATGGCCGCATTGTCACAAGACCAATTTCGAGATTAATGCAGCACGAATTATTTTCCAGATACTTTGTTTCTTTTCAGTGGCACTTCCGAGAAACCTAGACTTTTCCCCCTATCGGACTGGCAATATCCTTCCTAGCATTAGCTTGATGATACAGGAAAAAACTAGAAAAACCGCTGCGTAACCAGTCGTCGCCGAGAAGCACTTCAGATGAAGTATCTCTAGAACTTGCACCCAAACTTTCGTGAGTTTCGTATGTTCACCTTCAGATACGATGTTCTGTTCAATCCTCCTTATGAGATAATTTTCGTCTTAAATATTGTTCGTCGTAGAAAACTTGTCGTATAAAAATCTTGTTTGTCGTAGTGGTTAACTCTTGCTATGTTTACTGCAGTCCTTGAAGAAGGAACCTTGCAATCACTATATTTGCATCTCAGAAGACAAGGTGGCGTGGTGGTAGCGCATCGGACTTGCACTCGGTAGGTCTCGGGTCCGAATCCCAGCTCGGCCATCCT
>JAQFXQ010000227.1:0-10521 GCA_034693645.1 Pergamasus crassipes | reverse complement strand
TATACTTGCAAGTACTTCGGTCCGAACACTGTACATAAATATATATATTCATTGAAGGTTATTATTAGACGTCTGATCAATTATATGAAGAGTTATTAGCTTGAGTTGATGATGACCACCGTTGGTAATGGAAAACACAAAGGTTACTCAAATTTGAGTTTGCCGAGTTCTCAGGTCGGTACTACCGGCCTAAGAACTCGGCAAAGGCTCCAGCCACTTACTGCAAAAATGATGCCGCGTCGCCGGCATTCTTGCTTTGTCCACCACATCCGCGTCTTGCAACTGGCTTGCTTTCTTCTCCCTCCCCAGACATTGATCGAGTGATGCCTGTGCCGTCCAGTCTAACGACTCTGGGTCGACATTGATGACTACCTGCGAAAAATTCTCAGCTGCGTTGCTCAACGTGGGGTCGAACGTACCCTGGCAACTCATGCGCAAGATGTCCCGAGTGAGCCCGGCACTTCCAAATAACGACGACAGATAGCAGGGGGCTGCAATATCCTCGGGGCTTTTTACTCCCAAATCACCCGCGCGTAGTGGAAGGGAGGCCTTAATCCGTCCCCTTCCATCCAGTTTTAGACCGATGCTTCTTGGACCGATCCTATGGTGCATGGACTACGATGGAGAACTGGAGCTGCCGCTCCCACCAGGATGCCGCATAATCGGTTATGCGGATGACTTGGCGGTGGTGGCGACGGTGAGAAAAGTCTCGAAGAGCGTATGAACGCGAGTCTTGAGCAGGTGTCGGAATGAATGGAGAGAATGGGCTGGAGTTGGCTCCGGAGAAGAGCGAGGCTGCACTCTTAAACGGGAAGAAGGTGTGCTTAGAGGTGAAGATCCAGCTAGACGGCCATCGCATTTCCCTGAAGAAGGAGGTGAAGTATCTCGGAGTGGTGCTGGACGGGGGCCTAACGGGCAGCGCTCACATAGAGTATATGACGCAGAAGGTGGCGAGGGAGAGTACAGCATGGAGTGAGATGATGCCAAGAGTGGGAGCGCCGAGTGGGGTGAGGAGACGGCTACTGGAAACGGTGGCGGAGTCCATCGTCCTATACGCGGACCCTGTGTGGCAGAAACCAGCCCTCTAGGGCAAGAGGCACCGGGGAAAGCTCGACAGCGTACAGCACTTGCAGGTGCTCCGTAGATCCCGAGCGCATAGAACCGTGAGTACTGATGCGGCGATGGTGCTGGTCGACACCATACCGTGGATCCGGAAGACCCTCGAGCGAGAGGATAGATACCGCAGAACGAAGGAGGAGGCCAGGGAGAAGACCCTGCAGGGATGCAGGAGAGATGGAGCAAGGCGAACACGGGGGCCTAGACAGGAAGGCTCATCCCCGACTTGAAGAAATGGCACCAAAGAATGGAGGGTCGGTACGTATCCTTCCACCCATGCCAGGTTCTGAGCGGCCATGGTTGCTTCCAGGCATACCTCGCTAGGATCGGGAGGGCCTTCTCGGAGACGTGTGTCATGTGTCACACTGGAGAAGAGGACGACCCGGAGCACACTCTCATGCACTGTGAAAGCTGCCAAGAGGAACGCACGGAGTTGGAGAAGGTGCTGGGCGAGAAGATGACGGTGGAGGGAATGGATTGATCCCGAGGATGATTGAAGATGACGCGAATGCGTGAAACGCTGTTACCGCCTACGTGGAGTGAGTGATGAAGATCAAGGAAGATCGAGAGCGAGAGACGCAGCGAGCCTGAAGCGGCGAAGATACCCGCCAGACCGTAGTAATACTATTTAGCACTGGTCTGGTCCGAGGGTAAAGGGGTGGCACGAGAGAAGCCCCGGGACTTTAGGGGGCGCGAGTCCCTCACTACGTGCATAAGGCATTTTACCCTTAAGCCCCTCCTGAAGGGAAAAAAAGACTTGCTCCATAGAACATCGGTGGCGCTCAACTAATGACCTTATCGTGTCCTCGTTGGGTTGGGCCAAGGTATCGGTTGATGACAACTGTCGCACGGCGGCTCTCACGTCGCACTCGGACAGTTTTGGGCCAGCCTGGCGAATCCTTTCTCTCTGATTGCCGCCAGCGCTGGGATCTCGCGCGGTGTACGCGTCGATAATGTCTTTTAGTCCCAAACCATCTTGGAGGTCCTTCAGGTTGTGACCCGTTCAAATTCCTTCAGATCGTTTGACTTCATAACAGTCGGAAGATCTGCTAGCTTCATCATGCCTCTGGCAACTCCACATCTATATGTTACTTGCCTATCAAACGTTGTCTGTATCTTGTGGAATAATCTCTGATCCATGAAAGGTCCTGGTGACCATACCTGAGAGGCATACATGAAAATGGATGTAGACGTTAAATAGTTTAAACGAAAAGAACCCCCAGGTAACACAGAAAGAGCGACCGATCGAGATAGGGCTCTGCGGCGACGCGATATATTGACAAACTGAGCCGTTCTGGAGTCCTGGGCGTTCAAATATGTCCCTAAAGGACATACGCGTCCGTGTTTTCAGGACAGTTCATGTGGTTATCTGTGCAACTAGGAAACAAAAAAAATATAAATGTAGCACTTCTGACATGTGTCAATAAATGAACTGTTTTTCAAAAAATTATAAACCCCAAGATCCTTTATAAGTGAGGTTTTTTGAAACGCAAATCCTCCGAGTTTCTATGCGCGTCGAGGATTTCCACCTCCAAGGTGTACTACCGCGCACTTTCCAAGAGACAGTTGTAGATCTAGATACTTTTCCCAGTGAAAGAATTGGACTTGACCCCTCTGCAATCTTCTGAATCCGATGACCGGTCTGGGCATCGAACCCGAGACATTCCGAATGAAAGTCTGACGCTCCACCCCACGCCACCTCGCCCGGTTTTTGAAGTGTACATGGTAGCGTTCGCGTACATTCTCACCCAATGTCCTTATGTACAGCATGTTGTTACGGCTGCAATTGAGGAGTAAACGCACGCACTCTTACCCTATGTGTCCGTCCATTCAAGAAATCTCTCATTCATGTCACCGACTTCAAGCCAGCAACCCACATAAATCGGTAATATCTGCAAAAGTTTCGAGAAAGAAACGATTTTGAGGGCTGATCTGAAGTCGAAACATTTTGCATCAAAGTGTTCAAATTGATTTACCGTGATCATCCTGTGTTAACTGTCAGCAGCTGTTCGATCTATATGCATACTAATACGGGAGAGAAGAGATCTTAGCTATTGGCATTCTTCTAGACTGGCCTTGGAAAGTAAGTTTGCTCCCAACTTGCATGACGGAACCGTTAAAGATACAGTCCTCTCGTTCTCGGGGACGGTTTTACAGCCTCTCGTATGGACAGGGCATACGTTTGATTCCCGTAATTTCTTTTGTGGCACCCGTTGAACGCCATTAAGGCTCGTGGTGTGGGACTTGCCATATTCATCCCAGCATTTGATTGGTGATATGGGACAAGCCTCCAAAAAACTATACCAGGATGGCCGATCTGGGATTGAACCCGAGAACTTCCGATTGCAACTCCGAAGGGCTACCACCATGCCACCTTGCTCGGTACATATACTGGTTTATCTCCGCATCCTCCAGCGAATCTGCGAAAGATCAGGTTGAAGGGGATACACATTGTACATCGAGCCTCTTGTATACAATCATTGAAAGTACAAACAGTGTGTAACTTGATTCGGACTAAACCTTCCTAAGATATTTAAGTACGTTATGTGACAAGTGAATATCATCCAACATGTGGAGGTCGCCCCGTTATGTAGGTCAGGATGGTTTCGTGAAATTTAACTGAATCAGTTCTTATTCAGGCGTATAGGTTTGTGGAAGATGATTTCTCAAAATTTTAGCTTTTTTCCTATCATCTGTAGCAAACGTCGAAGCGGAGGATTGGACCAAGCTAATCAATCAAGACAGTACGTTTCTTAACCTGATCACAGATTTATTTGATTTCGCCAGACGAAACGATTTTATGCTCAAGCAAAATCCGTTGCCTCCTCAGTGTTCTTGAGAGTTCCTTTTGACAATATTTAAGCTGCCTAGTTACAGAGGATTCAGAATCCAAGGCCACCTCAATTTGATGAATGTGACGGCTTGGTCCTTTGGTAGTATGTGAACTTTCATCATAAAGTGAACAAGATCAATTGAGTCTAGGTTCAGATCATTCACAGACTCGTAAATATACGAAGGAAACTGTCAAACTTGTTGCATCGAAAGTATATTTCATGTTGACATAGTTCCCCCATCATATCGAAAGTCATCTCGACACTTACCTCCCGTTGAATCGGTTGAACGAGACAGGGGTACGTACTGTAACCTGATGAACCTTATGCTAATAACGATTTATAAATTATCCTTGTTATTATGTTTTTTCCTCTGTTAATAAGAGTGTTTTCCATTTTATTAACTCCTATAATGGATACCCTCTAGGTCGAACGCAAAACTAGTGGATGGATAGATATAGCTTTATTTTTATTAAATTATATTGATGATGGCTGCATAAAAATATATACAGGAGTGTGTGCGACTACCAGTATTTAATTGTAGACTAGGAGGCTTCTGAACAGCTTATCTTTGCCATTAAAGGTGTAGAATCCAGGACAGTTACCAACTGTATCAAAAGTCTTTTCCTCCAGAAGGGACGCTGCTCTGACATTCTTGAACTCTCCTGCCACGCCCAATGAGCCCCACATCGCCACGAGTAAGGAAATTAAAGTCTGCACAATAATATCAATCGGTAGAGAGCTGGATCCTTGCTCACTCATACGAAGATAAGATCTGAAAGCAAATCAAATGTAAATTGACAGCAAGTAAAATTCGAATTAATATAGATACAGGGTCGTATTTTGTGGAACGAGATCATTAGATGTGATTTGCATAAGATCATGTATTCATTTACTTACTTGTGCTGAGCGGCGGAAAGTCCGCAATGGACGAGGCTCACCATGGAGATCCATAATATAATTTTGGAGCAGAAAGCCATCTTTGTGAGATCAGATAGACTGGAATAGGAAATTGTAATATTATGTTCCTAGTTCACGCAATTTATTTCAATTTGGTCACGTCTAATCCTAATAAGAAAGGTTCGAAACTAAATGAGGCGAAGTTAAAACGGAACTGTAACAATTAAACAAGGTAATGTTGAACAAAAGAAACAGAGAAAAATTCAGTCAAACATTTATTAAAGCTATTGAGGACTACACAGGACTATATGCAAAATCACATTGAACATTCATCAGTGTGTCTGGAATCTACCAGATGTTATGGCCTCCTGCGATACAAACCACTATTATCTTTCCAATTATTTATTTACACATCATCTTCCAATACTATCTCGTTTCACACCATGCCTTTTCACCAATGTACCATACAAAATAATATCACCTACAACAACATAATTATGCATCCGAATCGAATTACATATATATCATAGTTAAAATCGCATTTTAAATACCAAACATCGTTACACCCCAGCCGCCACTTGGGCTTGAATTCGCTGTAGCATTCTCTTGTCCAGAATTCTCTTTCGATACATCACAAATAGCGAGCTCATTCCCCCGAGCATCCAAGTTAAGAGTTCAAACTTGTAAAAATGCAAAGTAGAGCTATCACTGCATGTCCGGTATACTTCTCCTGTTTTAACACATGATACCAATTCCTTATATGCAGACTTATTACATGCTTCAATATGTTGAGATTTCTTATCGAAATCTGAGCATGGAGTGCATGGTTGTTTTATGAAGAATTCCTCTGTATTCCAACATCCTTTTTCCAGTCGATGAGATATTGTGTGATTTGTATTGCTTTCAATTAGTATTCCTTCCAGGGTTAGAATGACTATACAAGCCATAATGAGGAAGAATGTAAGGAACACGAGTTTCCTTAGTGATACGGATTCAATCATTTTGAAATATTTGATTTGTTAGTTAATAAACATGAATCTTCTATTATAAGTTCGTCGGTTGACGGTCTTTCTTCGACAAATAGCGCACAAATGGAGTGTTCATTGAATTTTGACAGGAATATACCAGGCTGAGACACCTTTTCTGCTCGGGGACGTGATGACAAAGTAGATTGTTGGAGTGGGTGAATTATGATGCAATACGGCACAAGAAGGTTGTAGAAACGTGTAGTGATTAACTAAAAAGAGAGAAAAGTTAATATTAAAAGAAACTCACTGTTATTGATAAAAGGTTCACAAATATTCCAGATGCTTCGTCAAACCACGGAACGGCAACAACTGTCAACAATATCCGAATGGGATGGATGTATATTGACGAATAAGACCAAGACAGCTAGGAAAATGGTGAGCTGCCAGATTCTTAAGACTTCACTCACCTCCAGAATCAAATCACTGTTTAGGTAGATTATGACATTTATTGGAATTTGTTGGCAAATTCTATAAATACTTCCAAATAAGATTCACACAATTCCAGGTTGTACAGTGCAGCTCCGAGCCAAGGATCGTCTGCTGGACTCAACCCTGGTTTTGGCTCGACAGGAGTTCTACGTTTGAGGGAATATATAGCGATTAAGCACAAGAGCTATAGTAATGTACCCCTTTGAAGTTCCCTATCATTTATATTGAACTGTAATACGTTTTTCTACGCTAGGTTCAATCAAATTCACTCTACGAGACAATGTACAATTTATTACTGGTTAATGAAGCTGCCACGTTAGGCCTCCGATTTAAATTCAGGTTGGTACAAATGCCCTCACTACTTGAGAGCACACAATTTGGATAAGTATTGCTGTCTTCAATACGTTATCTGCTCGTACAGTTTTGGAAAAGCTTCAGCTATGAACTCATCCCTTTTTCGCTGTTTGTTCAACTCCATTTATTTTCAAGATCTCTCCAGTGCCCGCTACATCTAGCGGAATATGTGAGCTCATCAGGAAGTGTTCGATTTTGCTTCGTCAGCTGAGAGAAGATATTTCAAACGGGTTAAAATAGTGTCAAATAAAGAGTGTTTTGTTTAAGTTCCTTTAATTTTGAAACAAAGAAACCGATAAAAGAGAGTGTATTGGTGTGATAGGTGCTGTCCAGACATCCTAAGATGTCCGGGCACGATGATGGCCTCATAGGCCCGAGGGAGTTCTTTATTCTCATAATAACTTGTGGAGTGGTTTATTTGTTCAAAAAATATCAACACCGACTCCCATTTGTAGAAAGTGGATTTCAAAATCCATTTAGCCAAAATGTGACGGCAGGATCTGAAAATGATGTTCGACGGGATGCCATGCTCGCAGCAAGAATGAAGATGCAACAGGAGTATGATAAGTTCCTGGAGGAAAACAAGGAAAAGATTAAGGTAAGCTTTCGATAATGCAAGAAACTTCATTTGCTATACTGTTCTTCTATCACAGATATATAACTACGACGGGAATTTATTTATTTGAAAGATCTCTGAAATCTCGAAGGATCACTTGGTTCAAATCTGGAGATACTACGCGCCTGGCTAGTTCGCATCATTGCAATGTTGTTTGAAAAGTTTTACACTCAGTCCGATTGCCTACCGGCTAGTGAGTAACGCATATTAACTGACCCGTGTCTTAGTTCGAACTCCGCACGATGAAGAGTGAACTGTCATTAAAAAAATCTTATGAATAATCCCTTTATGTCAATAAGGTGTAGTTGCCTTGAGTCGCGTCTCACTTCATTTCTTCCACAATAAGACAATTCGTCCAAATTTGCTTTCATTGAACGCAAATACTTCGTGCGGGGTCGTGAAAGCAATCTAGACGTGACATTCGATGAGGATATCTTGGCGACACCACACAGCTGATATTGTGGATGGATTGAAGTATCATATGGCGATTATTCCTTGCTGTGACAGGGAATTATTGATCGGAGTTTGTCGCACTCTTGCAGGTGTTTTACTGTCTCTGAATGTGTGGGGAGCCAGCCGCCTGTTCCACACATTCAGAGACAGAAGGTGTCTGTGAAAATAGTACTCAGCGTGTTATCTTTGGTCTTAATCTTCTTTCATGCACTCACTGTGTCCACAGTTTGAACTATTAGAAAGTCGATTGACTTTGGTTTTTGTGCCTCCATGATGGCTTTCAAGTATTCTCACAATTTTTTGCCCATACGCCTTTTGACACACTCAGTGGAATCTGCTGATCTCTGGCTTCGTCGTCTGTCAGTTTCATACTTGTTTCCCTATCTTCTCTGCAAGTCAATCGTTGCCATATGCATAAATGTGGTGGTGTATGGAAGTACCAACTGATCTCAGAAATATTGTTAATATTTAGTATTGGTACATCTTTTATGCATCTTAAGTGAAAATTTGACGCGATTCATTAAACATGCGGGCTTCGGGCCACCTCAAGCTTATTCTGTTCGGTGTCTGTCTTGTTCACATAGGACTTCGTTGCCAAAACATGTGTTGTTCAAATAATACGCCCCGTTTTCCAGCGTAGATTTTGATTCTTGAACTAAATCTCGAAGGCGTTATAAAACCTTGTAAAATAATAATTTACGTATATAATTCAAAATTGATATAATCTTTCAGGCGGAAGAGGCCCGTAAAGAAAAGGAACAAAAAGAGAGAATTTCTGGACTTGCCAAGCTTCGTGAAGAAGAAAAGCAGAGAGGTAAGGATAAAAGTCTGCGTGCAGAATATAATCCTTTGATGGGGGCATCAGGTGGAAGTTGTGGATGGAAGCCGGGAAGGAAGGGACCGGCAGCAGGAGGATGAGGATGGTGGAGTACAGGGGTGATGAAGATGTAATTGTCATCGGATCCCTACTCCACCGTAAGGACCCAACACCCTATAAATTGCATCCAATAATGTTCGTCCAGCTTAACTCGAATTTGTAAATCATATTTTACGTAATTGGAGCGACAAGTTGGCTCACATTGTTTGCTGGCTGTAAGGGTGTTGTCCTTGAGAAAGGATGTAAACTGGAATATGACGTTGATGTTATAAAGGACAATTGGGTCCTCGACATCGACTGATGCAGTGTGTCCTTTTTCCTATATTTAATGTATATTGAATTTCGTGTACTGTTCAATAAATTCGCAGATATCTTTTATCAAAGTACAGTTCGATCTTTATGTATATGTAGATACAAATTGCTATAGTTTTTACTCCGACATATACACATTAGTAGTTGTGCTGATTATAATAATTATAAATCAGCTACGCATCTCATCGCATGTGTTATACAATGTTTTTTTTTCAAAAGGTCTACCCGTAATTCTTTTTTAGATCCCGCAAGTGATGACGAAGCCTAAATTAAATTGAGTAAAAATGAGGTAAAAGAGATTTCAGATCTAATTCTCCCAGATTCCTAGTGATAGCTGATTTTCCGATAGAAATCGACGACTTTGGGATCGGCACGAACACACGATGATTTGAAGTCAAGAATACGAAGACCTTCAAGCGAGGAAGCTCTAGACAAAGCCACATAGGCCTGACCACACTCAAATACTTTAGATAAACTTATTTCTACCGCATCCAGGGTCAAACCTTGCGATTTGTGGATAGACATAGCCCATGCGAGACGTAATGGAATCTGCTTTCTGGTAAAGGATGTACCTCCTAGACCTGAAATGTTGGTAAGGACTTATTTTTACACACTGAAAAATGGACTTCGAAAAGGGGGTTAACGTGTCAGAAAAAGTAGATAAAATGCGATACTGAACGCAATCGACGGCTACTATTACTCATACTTCGTTTACGAACCTTTAACAGTAAACTTGACCTGCGGAATGGCAGCGCTAGTCCCAACCTTGAACTTGACAATGGGCAAGCCCACCTTATCAAAGCCTGTGACTACACCTCTACTTCCGTTGGCCAAACCCTGAGTGACGTGGGTATTCTTTACGAGCATCACTTGGGTGCCAACTTTCAGCTGCAATACATGCTGCACGGGAAGCGCATTGTCCAAGAATTTCTTCATAGAGTCGCAGCTATCTAATGCTTTAAAAGCCTTCGGCTCTCCAGGTAATCTTTTGAAGAAATCAGTATTAATGTGATCTACATCTGCATTGTGGGTGCTGAGCTTCGTGGCCAGAATCCCATCACCGTCAACCTTGTTGCTGAGAGTGTCAGTTAGGATCTTGGCATTTTTCTCGGAACACCTGGGAAATCAAGGTTGGATTTGCTAGCTGGAGAGACAAATATACAGTCATAGGATATTCAGATAAAATAGTAGCTAAAGAGAATAATTTTGCGCATGAAAGGTACCACCGAAGCTTCAAAGTTGAACATTACCCTCCCATTCTGATCTCCTGAAGAATCTGAATGAAAACAGGATCCGTCTGACGATGAACTTGTTTGAGTTTAAAGATGCTGCTTATTACAGATGACCAACAATCAGCTTCAAATATATATTTTCTTTTACCATTGGATACAGGAGGGAGTTGAAGAAAATCTCCACTTAGGATGACTTGAATTCCCCCAAAAGGTTTGGCAGGATTTTTCAGCTCACGGGCGACGGCCTCAAGTTTGTCAAAATACTCCCTGTCAAGTAGAGAGACTTCATCAACTATGAGATGGCGACATTTCTTCCAGTTTGACATAGCCGTGTTGTTCCTACGGACTCTTGATACAAGACTCTCCAGTGGAA
>JAQFXQ010000226.1:0-10530 GCA_034693645.1 Pergamasus crassipes | reverse complement strand
GGCGGGAGGGGGAGAGGTATAAGGCGGTGGTCCAGAAAGTACTCAGAAATAAGCCATGCAATTTCCCTAGGAAATGCGACAGTACAGTTGATGGTGAAATAAGCATTTACGTTCAGAACATCTAAAACAGAAGTGCAGGGCGTGTGGGAGAAATCATTTCGCAAGGACACGCCTTCTGGTCACCAATCTTCGGGATCTCTGCGTGTGAATGGTATCAAAACAAAAGATAATGGAGAAAAAGTGTGAAAGTGAAACTATAGGGAAACCTTTTTCCACACACAGGCTATCTATGTGTGTGTATATGGCGGCCACAGGTCTTTGCGGGTTGACAGAAACTTATGAAACTTTGCACAAATTTTCCTTGGGTCCTAGAATAGGTAACTGACTACTTTAAACGTAATTGGTTGAAAAAATTAACCTCAATCATTTAATTTGTGAAACTAATCCCTTCTTCGTAGAATCACCAACTCCAATGTCAGCCAAGCAAGAGAAGTGTATACATATATCTCCAACATCGACATACGTTGAAGCAGATGGAACGGCCAGTACAAGTGGGCGAAGCCCACGGGACCGGGCCCAGGGGGCGAAGCCAGTCCGTGGAGGAGTAGGCACATGCAGAGACATTTACCAGGTGGGCAGAGCCCACGACGGGCGCTCTAGTATATATATACTCGAGCTACTAGAACGATCGCTGAGTATCTCGCCCCTGTTACGAAAGGGAGACCCAAGGTCTGATCAAAAATGGTACCTTCACCTTTTATAATATATGGGCACAAATAAAATAAAAATTGACAAAAATGATTGACGCGCCATGGAAATGGTCAGAAAGGCACATTTCAGAAAAGAGAGAATGTGAAGCCTGCGGGAATTTCGTCGCCTAATTTATTGATGGAAATCTACATCCACGTCTTATTTGATAGAATTGGCAGTATATATAAAAAAAGAATCCTTAGAGATTACCCATAATTGATGAAAATTTTCCCTGTTCTTCATCGACTTAACACGTATCATGTCTTCACTATTCATTAGCGTATAATATGTGTTTCCTATCAGTTGTTAGTTTTAACTCGAAAAATAATTTTAATATATATATATATATATGTATATAATAGCACTGCCCCGCCGTGATGCAAGCGCCCTTCTCCCTCGAAATATACATAACATTCACTTCAAGAGGCATTGACCTCTCAGTTCATCAACACCCAGTAGAAACCACATCGTGAAAAATATCTGAGCAGAAAGAAACCCAAAGCAGCTTCATGTCAGCCAATATTAATATTAACAAAAAAGTAAGAGATCCTCGTGTTCTCCCCTTCCTTCCTTTCTTTCCAAAGTTTTCCTTCCTCACAATGAACGACATCACTATCCCTTTTTATCGAACAAATCTTACAGAAAGTCTAATTTTACTTGGATTGCCCAACAACAGACGCTAGATACGCATTATATCATTGACATAAACCATTTCCCAGAAGGGTGGGTTCGATTGGAATTCATGTTTCCCCATGACGCAGATTCCAATCACAATGGTTTAGTCATATTAGTTAGATATAGTTAGCTAATTAGACTGCAACAGATCATTCTTAGCTATACATATACATGATATCAAATGTGGAAATTTACATCATTATGTCAAGATGTTATGTTGTTGGTCCAATTCTAATTTCACATTATACACTATTCAGAATACTATATTTTGCAATAATGATGAAAATATCCGCGTTCATACAAAATTACCGATGAACAATGCCGCCCGTCACATCAAATAAGTTTAAGGAAGGACGCAAATAACAAAAGCATAAATAATAAACAATAAAATTGAGTAATAGTAAACTCACAATTATTTTAATCCGAATTTTATCCCCTTGGAAGCGTTGCGTATTTATGAGGTGCGTTGAGCTCTCCGCGTTTTCATCTTCTGGTTGGCTACCCACCCGAGCTTCATTTGATGAGCTTCCACCTTCCAACCCCAGCTTCCCAATAGCTCCATCTCGAGTCCATTGATCTGTATCTCTCCATACTGCATGAACAGCTATTAAATGTGGACTTGTTTCACCAAAGGGTACTGTCCAGTCAAAGGAGAATCGCCCATCAGGGCATTCCTGATGGGTCCAGAACTTCGAGGTATTTTCTTCATCCTGACTGCCCGAGAAGCATTGTGGAGTCGGACATCCCTGCTTATCAATTTCGGCTTCAGTACTTTCTGAGAAACTGCAACTTCCGCTGGTATAATTGTGGTGTCTTTGAAAGCCCCGTTCCCTGATTGCGGCTTGGGCAAGATCTGCGAAGTATTTGGGCACCAGGTTTGCGGTTTGGGGTTCGCTCTCTGAAGCCATGGATTCGTGATCGTGCTTAGAGGTGTCTGGTGTTGTTAAATAAGACGCCAACTCTTTCGTGTGCATTTCGGAATAAGCAAGATCAGAACTTGTCTAGTCCACTGTGCAAAGATGAGCGAGATACTTCTTCGGAAATTTTCTGTTTAGCAGGTAGTTGAGTCAGTTAGACCGGGAATTAGCACTTAAACAGAGATGAGTTAAACACAGAAGCCACTTGTCTTGATGTATCTAAACTGTATCCAAAGAAACCCCTTCGCTGGGCACTCACGAAGATTTATTTCAGGTCTTTGAATTATCTTTGTTCTCGTCGGAGTTCGATGATTTAATGCTTAACAGCGGGGTTTTTGAGGCTTGTTTTTCAAGATCAAAATTGATCTAAACATTTGAATGATTAACGTAGTAAACGATGTCAAACATTAACAAAACTTCAGTCAACAAAAGTCGCACTTTCCTCGAGTACTTTCGAATCGAACAGCACCGGAAGTACGTCTTCAAAACACACAAAATTGATCTTGGAAATTGTTCAAATAACTGAAACGGGTGTTTCGCACAACTTCAGCTTTTCGGATAGCTCTGTTTCGTCTCACAGAATAATCTTATTTAATTCCAATTTCAATGAACAATTATGGAAGACTTTCACACTCATTCATTGTTGATGATCTCGACTCTTATTTTCAAAGGGGAGAGGGTCGACAGTTGCTCTGGGGAGGGTGGTGCAGGTTTGTGGTAGAGCAACGATACTTTAATCGGTTATAGAGTGGAGAAGATGCGGTACAAACAAGCACGAGTGATTATTTTGTACGAAAAACAGGTAGCCCTACAGGTTTACCCCCAAAAGTTTCAACTTGTTCTTCATTTGAAAGTCAACTAGACTTTTATCATTTTATCAATTGACTGACGCCCGTCGAAAGACGACCGGCTTAGAAATGCCTCTTTCCTCTGAGAAAGGGCACGATAGAGAGAGAGAGGTTTGAAAATATGGCGCGGAAGTTGACCTGTTTTGTACTAGTTTTGTATTTGTCGCCTGGGCGGCCCACAGGGTGTACTAGGCGGGTTTACAGTCATTCGTACCATACCGCAAACGAAGGGAATTGTGCGTGGATTCGAACCCCGCACGATCCCAATTCATTTATCTAGGAAAGTGATATCATACGATGGTAGACTAATAGTAAGCTGAGATGGTTCAAGTAAGGAAATTACCTTATAACTTGTTTTTTCTGTGGCTCAGTGTTTATTAAATGTTGAGCCGATGTGGTTTCGGTTTGGAGTGAGGAAATTTCTTGGTTCCTGTTGGTGAGTTACCTCGTCGGCACACGTGGTACGGTCCTCGGTAGTCCTAGTGCTTTTATTATGCAGTGGCTGTGCTGGTTTTTGAAAAAATATCTTTAATAAATAAAATTTAAGGAATGGAACGGCCAAAGTTATTGATGAAAAGAAAAATTCATTTTTGATCGACGACTCCCAGAAAGCGTCTACCAACACAATCTCGCGGAGAACGGCCTGACAGCCCATGCCCTAGAGGGGAGTCGTCTGGCGATCCTGGAGAGCCGCCGCCGCCGACGCTTCACGGTATTTCTCAAGACGCATTGAACTGCAATCCAACGATTGATAACCCTGGGTCTCGCGAAGAACCATCTCACAATCCACGGCGCTGCGGAGAACGATTAGCAACCGACGGAGTTTCGGCGAACACGCCTCAATCTACGGCGAAGAGGAGAACGTCTCGTAGCCGGCCGATCAGCGAAAAAACCGCTCAGCAATCCACGGTCGTATAACAACACATGCTTGGATGTGGTATCACACTGTCGTGTCGAGAACTACATCTAAGATCATGCAAGTACCGCAGGTTGCGTGATGGTAGCGCGTCGGACATGCATTCGGAAGGTCTCGGGTTCGATACCCAGATCGGCCATTCTGATATTGGTTTTTTGAGCCCTTTCCTACACCTCCAGGCGAATGCTGGGGTGAAAGTAGCGAGCCCCGCAACACAGACCTTTGGGACTAAACACTGCAAACAAGATATAGACAAATAAACTTATATGAACTTCTTTGACGTGTGTAGGTTAATAATATTATATTAATATTTATGTGATGGAGGTGGACGATGAAAGCATGTTAAACTTTCGTGTCGGGGGCAGAATTTATGATCATGGAAAAAGCGCTAAAATTGATAGGCAGAGATGGGAGCTTCGTTGAGCGTAGCTTACATAAATAGCCGAGGTTGCATGAATAGGCATGACGGAGGCATCGGAGTGTTGTTGCAACGTTCGTCACTTGTCCAACAGAATGGCAGCGCATACCACTGAGATCCCTACCAGCTACCATCAACGAGCGAAGCCTCGCGTCCGCCCTCCTCTCAATCCCAGGCAAAATTTCCTAGTCTCTGCGCTTTAGTAAATTGGCGGATATAACCAACGCAAGGGCTTCATTGAACTCGTCAGAAAGTGTGTACGCTTGCTGTCCAAGCCTGCTTGTAACCAATAGTGTACGCCCCTTCGATACAGAGATTCACAAGGTCGGATGTTGTTAGATCGGAAAGTTCGCTTGTGGTCTGAATGGAATGATTGATTTAAAAAAAATTCAAATTATCTTTCGAACGGGCTCTACAATGAACTTTTTTTTAGTTATTTGCAAAATTCAACTGTCCGTACTCTCTCAGTAGGTGTTATGAGTTCGTTGGCGGCTTGAAGTAAGGGTTCGACCGGAAACCGCTCTCAAACGAGGAAAGTCCTTTTTAGATATTATTCACGAACTACGCCTTACCTTCAATGTGCCCAAACCAAAGGCAGTTGTCTCTGGAGAAAGGTTATCCAACACAGAAAAAATCCCTTCTGAATTGTCAACGACTGGAAGAAGTGAGGGAGTGTCCCTATATTGGGGTGAACTTCTCGAGTGAAGCTATTTGTCTCGGACCTCATATAGACGCAACAGTGTTGACAGCAAAGGTTACCATTGCCCTCATCCTAGATATACAGCACCTATCGAATTAAACGAAATTGGCAAGGGAAACGCCTGACACAATCAGGCCCCTGTTTGCCTTTTGGAGCTGACGCTAAGCAGGCAGCCTAATATTTCATTCATTCAAGCTCTGAGGAAAGATATTGATAACGGAACGCAATTTAATAATATCATAGTCGTCACTGATGGTTTGGTATTCAATGGGAGCGCTGGCAGTGTCTGCATGCGAAGAGTCCTTGCTTATCTCCCTCAATGATTAACCTGTGCTATCTCATTCTTCCATGTTACATGCCAAGGGTGTTGAGGTTTCAGAATTGATCTGCTCAAAAGTTTTAACTCAGGATAAGATTGAAAAACTTATCAGCGTCCTAGTCGGGATAATTGATGCGCTCAACATCATCATTTTGAAATTTTGGAAAACGCTGGGTGACTCACGACTTGCGGAAAACCACCGGGCAACCCACGGTCTTGCGCAGAACCGCCTGGAAACGAATAACCGTCTGGTAACTTGAGGCCTTCCTAAAAAGGGTGTGGCAACTCAGTACCTTGCATAGAACCGCTTGGCGACTCATTGCTTTGCATGGAATCGCCTGGCGACTCACCGCCTTTCGGAGGACCGCCAGGAAGCCCACGGCCAGGGTACTACCCTACTAGTGCTTCTGTAGGTACTACCCTCCTAGTGCTTCCGTTGGGTACTACCCTACTAGTGCTTCCGTTGGGTACTACCCTACTAGTGCTTTCGTAGGGTACTACCCTACTAGTGCTTCTGTAGGGTACTACCCTACTAGTGCTCCCGTAGAGTACTACCCTACTAGTGCTTCCGTAGGGTACTACCCTACTAGTGCTTCCGTAGGGTACTACCCTACTAGTGCTTCTGTAGGTACTACCCTCCTAGTGCTTCCGAAGGGTACTACACTACTAGTGCTTCTGTTGGCACTACCCTACTAGTAAATCCGTCTCTGTACAAACAGTACGCAAAAGAAGCTTGTATCATAATAATACACGGATTGCCTACACACGGTCTTTCGGTAAACTGCCAATCCACCCACGACCTTTCGGAAGACGCCTAGCAAACCCCTGGTTCTGCAGACAACCACATTTTAACGGTCTACGGAGGTACGAAATCCACGATCTCACGAGTAACCGCGTGACAACCAACTGGCTTCTTAAGAACAGTCTGGTACTACTTCACGGCCTTGCGAAGATCCGTCCGCCAAACCATCAACGTATTGCGTAAAGTCCGTTGCAGTATACGGCCAGGCAGACCACGGTCTCGCGAATAACCGCTTCGCAATCAAAAGTCTGGCGAAGAAATTCCTCGCTATTTGCGGCTTTACTGTATCATAAGCTATTCCTGATCTACGTCTTCCCCGTGATGACGTATGCTTCTCCCGTCTGGAGCCCAAGCATCAAGAAGGATATGACTTTGTTGCGATCTGTTCAAAGAAAATTCTATAGACGTGTCTCTTTCAAATGTAGTATACCTATAGAACAGCTGGGATACACTCACAGTATTGAGATCCTTGAGCAAAATGATGGAAAACTTCTGGAGAGGATTATAGAAAATCCTAGATTTTGTGATAAATGTTTTAATATTAGGGCTGTAAATACTCGTAGACAACATCTTGTTGTTTCTAGATTTCACAGTGGACGAGCGAGGATAAACAAAACAGTCTGTTTGCTTGGGGAGCAAGTAAGCTCTACAGGAGAAAACAGCAAACCCAAATTTCTGTAAATAACTCTGTAACCAACCTTTGGATAAAGTGTGTATTATATTCACAAAAAAAAATTCCCCAATAAAATTTCAAGTACGCCACTAACCTGTTCTAGGACCTAAGGAATATGTTTGCAAAGTTTCATACGTTTCTGTCAACGCGTATAGATTTGTATAGAACACCCATAGAGAAAAACACAGACACAGACATTGCCTTCTATAGATATAGAGTCTATATATTATAGATAATCAATCAAATTAACCAGATATATTTACTAACCAAACGTAATACACCATGAGCAGCAGGATGTTGAGGACCGAAATTAAGGGTCATATTCTTCACCTCCCTCTCAGCTTGACAGGTCTCAATATTCCTCCTGGTTGGATTGAATTCAGACTTCTTTTCAAGAAAATCATCCGGAATGAGAAATTTACCTCCAAATTGCTTCAGAAACTCCACGTCCGCATACCAACGAGCATTCCTGCAATGTAAATATACATTGAATGTTATAGATAGGAATGAGTTGAATGTGATCAAGGCACGTGATGGCCAATAGACAAGGGGTTCCTAAGCTTTTTTCTTCATTTCACCCTTAGATCATTATTCAGGCCCTGCTAAGAAGTAAACTAGGTGCCCTCACTTTTGGTGCAAGTAAATTAACCATTATAGGGTACACCTGCATATACAATTACCTGAAACCATGGCAATGGAGTGTTTAAGTATGTATCTTTATGCATGAATGCAAGATGGAGCGGAGTAACCGACAAATGTCAAAATACCAGATGATTATCAAGTGTTCAACAACATAAAAGCCAACATTAATTCTAGCAGGTGACTTGGTGTGGTGCAGGTAGGTGGGAGAGTAAAGCAATTATTCACCCAGTAGAATGATACATAAATAATGCTCAACATCTCTATGTTAGCAACCACTGCATTATCTGTCATCATAGACCAACATATAACTAACTTCAACACAGTATAAGTCTAGGATAGCAAGAGTTAGCCTTTATTGTTCCCTCAGAAATGTTGAATCACAGCTGATCAGAGCAACATATAGTAATATTTATAATCAACACTAAGCGTAGGTCACACCAAGGACGGCTAGTACACCAATATCAATATCTACACATTAGACATAAACTATTTATATTGTGTTGTTGTAAAGCCTTACGAATTTAATTATATTCTCCTAAATGATCACATTTACTTAAAGTATGTAACACATTTAAAGTATACATAACAGCGCCGTTTGTCTCGGAGTCAGAGGGGTCAGTAATTTTACACGGGGTGTTGGTGGATCAGGCTGACTATTTGACACAATATTTATAAATTTATATATCAACTCCCTCGTCACAGCATACACTTAAAATGAGTTCAGATTTCGAATAAAATCCCAGTTTTCCCAATCGGTCAAATTACCAACACGTCAATGTGTTATCTTTATCGTGACCATGTTTTGCATAACAGAGGATCTTAAATCCCCGCTAAAACATCCTTATGTAGAAAGATGTCCTAATTAAAAGTGATATTATTTTCACATCCTCGATACTATCAAGATAAATACGTCCAGAAAAGTGCGTTCCACCATTTATCTCGCATAAATTAATTCCATAAAATAAATCTAATTTCACCCAAGAGATACTGCGTTTTCCTTCCTTCACTCTAGTGAACAGTTTCCACAAATCGAGCAAAGATAAACTTTTCCAGAGTATTTCGTTCCAGCAATCAGCAGTGATAATAATACATTTCCAGAAAAGTGAGGCAGGCCTTTTATTTAAATTCATCCAACTGCATCAGCAATCGATCAGAGCCTCTTCTCTTCCAACTTTATTTAAGGTCCATTGAACCAAGTAAGATATGTTCCATGTCCCCGTCAGACACCAACCAGCTGATCGAAGGATATTGCCCAACCCCCACATACACAGTCCCACACAGTTCTAGAATGTACTTATTCCTCGTATATTCTGTGTAATATCGCTTTATTCAATTAATAATTGTTCTCCATTAAGTTCATTTTTCCATTACGGGGTGGGAAGTGTACTTTGATTATCATTGAGATAATGTGGACATTATGGAGAGAAGTACATCTATTCGAGTATATCTTTGCTCTTCAATGTACTCTCACTGCTTCTTCTGGTATACCACGCTCGAACATTACAGCCAATTTTAGTGAAAATATATGATGGGATACAGTACAACACTTTGTAACGATAATTTACGTTATATTTAGTTTATAACGAGTGTATTTAGGCTTCCGGAGAAAAGGTTTCACCGCCGGACAGTTTGTTATTCATCGAACCCGCTGTCACACTTTTGACTCACTCTACTGTCTCTATCAAATTCTCAACTGTTTCTCTACCACGTCCTCTTTCGATCTTATTTTCCAACTATTAGATCCGATACACATGGAGGAATTAGTGGGGAGTTCAGTTGAAAACTTTCCAAACACAAGGCATGCCGTGTCCGCTTTCAACACATTTTCACCATAAATTACTCTCCACCTCAAAACATTTGCTCACAACGCATGTTGAGCCACAAAGGAAGATCGGTCTGATTCAACGAAATGTATTTATTAAGTAATGATAGATATACACTTTATATCTACAACGGCGGCAGCAGTGGCGGTTGAATTACAAAATTCCGCACAGTTCCACAAGAGTTCCAGGGGAAACACTCTTTACAACCCCACAAGCCGAATGACCAATGCTCCTATCAGACCCATGCTCCATGTACCCTTCTCTCTTAACATCAAACCCTCCTCTCCACTTTTCCATCTTCAAAGTGTCAGGTTGCCCCGGAAATCATGATCAATGTACCATACTAGAAACTACGTAATATCTTGACCGTAAATAATTATCAACAACTCTGAATTAATATATGTACTCTGCTTATTCTTGTGTATATTATCTAAATTATTTAACTTTTCGTCTTACCATTTTGACATTTCCTCTCCCTAGAGAAGAGCGGAGCAATTCTTCTTAGCCTCATGTGTCGGGGTTAAACATCAGCTGTTTATCAACGAGGTGGTTCTGGGATTCCAAGCCGTTTCGTTCAGGAGAAGCGAAGTTAACTAACTGTTTTTGTGAGATTTAGTCACATATATTATAGATATTCAGTTGTGGTGTTAATACATAAATATAGAGGATATGTGATTGTTTTCTGTTTTAGACATCTTTTGGATTTTACACACAGACCAATAATCTTGCAAGTTTCATAAAACGATTCCATGACCGAGTGAGTGCCTGTCTTGTAATCGGTGTGTTTTGTTGAGGATGAGCTGATACATTTGCAACATATTTTTAGCACTAGTTGATGATGAAACTGACAGATATTTATAATACCTACTTACCACACTCATATCTCCACTTATGACGCTTCTAAGATAAGTTCAAAAGTCAATGTATGAAAACAACACATTCAGAATCAGTGTCGGTTTGAAGTTGGGTACACCCATATGCCAACCATACGTCTGCCAATGTTGCCGTAGAAAAGAGGTAGACGTGTACGCTCATCACCCTCTGCAT
>JAQFXQ010000225.1:0-10531 GCA_034693645.1 Pergamasus crassipes | reverse complement strand
CCTCGATCACGTGCAAGCACGGAGGAATGAAAAAGCACATAACTAAATACGTACCGAATGATTGAAGAATCTGCTAACATTTCCATACACTGCAGCATCAACGGTATATTGGCTGTCGAAGTTCTTGCCAGGAGTGAGATCAAATAAATAATTAAAGTTGCTATCATGTCTTTCCACCGCCTCTTCATTGGTCAATAATTCGCCTAGATATTCGGCGATAAAATCGTTCTTCGATATCTTAGCATTGGCACGCACACCCCAGCCACGAGATTTAGTCTTGAAGATTATCAGGGGAACCTGGATGATAACAATATGATGTTCGTGAACTGATGTGGAGTGAGGCTATAACAAACCATTTGATTGACATACTAGACACCAAACCAGACAAGACGGGCAATCCTTAACAAACACGGAACGGGAAACCATCAAATATTGAGCATGGAATTAAACGTTAAAAAACAGACAGACGTAAAATAAAGCACGTCGTCGTTTTTTAATGTTTGAGGACAAAAAAATAGTTATATCGAGTTGTCTTTTTTTAAAAATCAAAATATAAAAACCGTTACAACAGGCGATTGTCTGTTATAATCGCCAGGATGGTGTCTGTTATAGAGTGGCTTGCTATGCTGTTATAGCCGGGACAGGATCGATGAGGGGCGGGGGGAGCGGACGGGATTGATGAGGGGCGGGGTAAGCGGACAGGATAGATGACGGGCGGGGCAAGCGGACGGGATTGAAGTGGGGCGGGGTAAGCGGACAGGGTTGACTCTTGTTTCACTCACACGACCGTTGCAATTCCATAGAAGGATTATATTTGCTTTGCATTGTCTTTTTGCACTCTTGCCTCAGAGTGTTTTAGTACATATCTTCATTGAGCACGAAATAGTGGCCTGCAATGGGTGGTGTGACATTTGAATCAACGCCCGCCAAGACGACGCGGTGTGGACATTCAAAATGAAACGGAGATGCGCTCGCAGCGTGGGTGAAGAAGTGTGCCTGCTTGGTTTGCGCATGTTTGTGTACATTTTAGCCACTCAGTCTCTGAAGAAAGAAGATGCTCTCTCGGCTTGTGTGACCCAAGGGACTGGGCAATGATTCTTTCAAAGTATCAGAAGCTCCACGCTGTCTATCGTTGTTTGCCACAACTGCAGCCATTATGCACAAACCGTATTGCTTCCGCTCAGCCATTTGGGATGGGCCAGCTGGCTGCCGATGAAACTGAAGCCCTAGTTCCATTTCGCTTTATACTTCCCGCGCTTTTGCTTTTCCCTTTTTCTCTGTCGTGCTTTGACTGCTTCAATGCAGGGAAGATGTAACCCCAGGGTTTAACAAGGTCTCGCGTCTCTTCCACCAAACATTTAAAATAGCCGCTTTTAGCCAAAAGCCTTTTCTCTGATGAGCCATACGCCTTTTGCCACCAAGTGGGATATTCCACCGAGTGGCACGCGTTATGAGGGGAATCCTTAAAATACCACTTTTGAAAACTTTTCAAAGTCCACCCGGAGAATGAATGTGCTCTGCTCTTGTTTTAAAAGCAGAAAGGAATTCCCAAAGCGAGATGGTCCCAAATGCCCTTATTATTTCGTTCGATAATGTGGCTCACAATGCCACCCTATTCGAATCGTGCAAATGTGGCCGCAAATGCATATGCAAAATAGCAAAAATATGTCTTTCACAGAAGAGGCAAAATAGTGCGAAGCGACATAACTTGAATTCATCAGGCAGAATTTGTTTCCGATCTGTCGGCAATAAGATTCTGATGCTACGTCCATCTAGATAACTGGAGGTCGGGCATTTTGTTCTTAATGTTGAACTTTTGTCCGTTCTCTTGGAGGTTTTCTGACTCCCTCCCACACAAAATGTCGTTATTCTAATCTCAAACAGAGTGGTCACATCAGTCGGCTTCATCAACACCAGTCAAGCAACCTCTATGACCGAGGATGAAGAATCTGTTACTTTTCCGCTTCGCCTTTGTGCAAGATAAACTTGGATCTCACAGTGTGTCACTGCCGTGTTACTAATTAGCTTTTCACTCCCACAATCCCATCTAATCAATGATGAGTTACGTTAGTCTAAGTAATCCGGTCAAATCTTTCAGTCTCGTTGTGTGAGTCTATGTTCTAAAAACTTCAGCCGCTCCGAACTGCGCTCCCAAGTTGTACTTCCGTTCTCAGCACCGCCCTCAAACTTTCTCATCTGTTTAACTGTCTTTCCCCATACCGCCACGCCATGATAGAGGTAATAGCGTCGTCCCGCTCCGCTGTGGTTTTTTAAAACTCGCCTATTAAGCTCCCGTTAACCTCCATTCAACTCGTTTCTCTCCATTCTTCCAGACCACTCGCTCTCCGTCTTACCAAATTGTCTTGTTCACATTTTTAAAGCAGCCAGCGTTCCTTGCGCACTTGAAACGCTTGTGGACTACGGGCCCTCTTGTTTAAGTGAATCCTAATGGATGTTGATGTCCTCATCTTTGTTCCTACTCCTTCAGGCTAGCTCCTTCTTCCGTTTACAAACCCGAGCTTAAATCGTGTTCATACCGAATGAAGAACCTCCTGTACCTAGACTCACCCTCTCGGCAATTACGCCACTAAATTTCCCTCAAAGACCTCATCTACTAGTTTTTTATGTTGTTGTGAGACCGAACTGAACAACAGCAGGTCTGTCTAAATAGACACAAGTGCCTCTGCTCTGCGGTGGACTCCTATCTGCTCTCCTGAGCCCATCAGTCCTTCTCTCAGTTGATTGTATGCATATTACGGAACGAGACGATAGCGAGTCCTTTATCGTTGAGCAAACAATACCCATGATTAATACATTTCCTTTATCATAGAGTGCCTTCAAAATGCCCGAGTGCTCAGTATATGTCCTTCCAACAACAAGAGAGAAGGAGAAGCTGGGTGAGCGAGGAGAGGACACATTACTCTCTCTGCAGCTAATAAAGAGCGCATGGTGGCAGCGGCGGGGGCACTACCAGCAGGGTTCCAACGTGAACTACACAAAATCGATAAGAATTCATTCATTAGCTCCTAGCCGCATGTATCAATATAAACATAATAATAATATTATCGATAAAGAGTAAGATAGGCGTCATGGATCCGGGCAAAATGATACGAAGCAAGAATGAGGATATGATCGCAGCTGGCGGGCGAGCTCGAATGTCGAAGTGTGAGCGGGGTATGGGAGAGGTGCAGACGAATGGCCTGTCTATTTCCGATGGGATCCGGGTCGTGTCAGATTGCCGCGGGGCCTCGTGTCTCTAGGATGTACGCCCCTCGATTACATTGCCCTCGATTACATTGCCCCGCCACCTCAGTCTCGCATATTCACATTTTACTCCCGGTTTGTCTTCCATGAAGCTATCAGCACGTCTCGCGGCTACATTCTAATTACGAGTCCATCAAACTACCAGTGGATGTTCCGTAAAGCCACTGTCGTTGATACGAAGTGCTCGACACTCGCCAGATTTGCTTCGTTGCTTCCACATTCTGCGGACAAAGTTGAGTCAGTTTTTCAACGGAGATCCTCCATTCGCTGATAGAGAAATGAGCTGTCTGCCTGCTGTGCTCTCGAGTCAGCTGCTCACTTGAACTTTCGAAAGAAATCTTAGTGTCATCATAGCTTCCTTCATCACGCCGAACGTGAGAGATAAATATTTAATTCGCCTTTCGGTACCACTCACAAACCGCTACGCTCAAATTGATCTGGCGACCCTCTTCGAGTCATTGGATAATGACTTTTTAGTCAGCCATGGTTAAGGAGTTAATAGGAGGGTCGTCCTTAACTGGTTAATAATTCACGAAAGGAAATGAGCGAAGCTCATTCGAAGTAAACAGTTTTATTTTCGTTGTCCTAGGAGTCAGGGCCATCATGTCTGGTCTCGAGGTCATCCGGTTATCTCCTTTGATCATCTTCAATGCCTTTCAACGAGTCGGACGGCCCCCACCAATATTTAAATCTGGAGCGTCTCCATGAACATCCGGTTCCGTTTTTGTTGCTCGGTATGTTCTAGGCAAATAGAGACTTGTATAAAGCCTAAAGAATGTTTTCTTGGTATCAGCCGTTTCGTTGAAGCCAACCTACTCACAAAAACACGTCCAGTTGCCCGACTACACGATGGTGAATCATGTAAAAGCTATTCCAGTATCAGACTGGGTTATATTGATGAATGTAGCTAAGTGCGAAACCTTGTCGGTGTTGAAATCACAAATGGTCGACATATCCAAATGCTTTTTGTGAAGCTTCCCACTCGACGGCCGCTTTCCCGGGCAGCATTGGAAGCCGAATGGAAAAGGATATCCGTACCACGGACTGAGTTCTACAAATATTTGGACTCCTTTTTCTCGCTGTTCACTTTGGGGTTGTTCTCGGACCCATTGAATCTATGTGCGCTTTCTATTTGATGGGGAACGGACTTCCTCGCGCTGTGGCTGTGGTGTCGGGAGCAGCGAGCGCTTTAAGAACCTTTCTCGATGAGACGGGTATGAAAAGGGGTCTCTCCAATCAAATTGATCATGAAATAGTGATGGATCATGCTTAGACGTTTTGTGGTTTCACCTCCTCTTCAATTCCACATTTTCTCATCATATGAGGAGAGTGAGCTGTCCATCGTGGGGTATGCCAAGGGTCCCTCGTAGCCCCTCACCTCTGCGTTGCTGCTCTTCATGTCACTTCTACACCAATCTGCCTCCCAAACTCGATCGTTTTGCGCCTCCTCGTCTCGCATTTCGAATTCATTCGGACATTTTCAAACTGCCTCTCGTTTCTATTATCCGCGGATTTTTACTTTTTTTTCTGTTCGTGGTGCGCTAGGCAATCAGAGGAATGACTCGGGAAGGGAAGGGGGAGTGTGGAGGTCCATCTCTCCGAGTCGTTTACCACCGTTCTATCTCATCTCGTTACATCTCTCGACTTTATTTTGCTTTATCTAGAGTTCCGCCAAATAATTCCATCTGATCTCAATCGCATCGGATCTTTGGTTTCATTTCTCAGCGGCACTTCCGAACGCCATATCCGCTTCATATTTGTCCGCTTGCTTCTTTTTCATCGCGTTGTGCTCATGGTCATCGGGCACACTACATCCGCTTTCATCCAGGCCATCGTCATACACTCCAATGGACATTTCCATTTTTTTACAATCATACGCGGCCATCACCCTGGATCTGCAGTCACTGATTCGAAATTGGATCGGCAGACTCAAATTTGGACGGTGCTCCACGAGGCCGTTCATTGGCATGCTCGAAGTCAACCAAGATGGTAAATCAGCTCAATTGACGAGTACACACCAATCCAATGCAAATGAATAGTCAATTGTGGGGTTGATTCGAAGCAGAGATAAAGACATACAATCATTCATGAGTTACTACACTTCTAGTGTTCAATGATGAGTGCTGTCCAAACATCTTGATCGGTGGCTGCAATGGTCCCGATGGCAGCAATGGTCATCTATTGGCCCACTTAGCCGCAGCCGAAGCCACACCGCAGTCCAATTGTACTTATTGTCAGAGACGTTGAATGCGTATGAATGCCCCCAGATGCCAGCATTCATGGAAGAATAAGTGAGAGAAGTGGGGCATTCCATCACATGTTCGAATTATGGTCTGAGTCATGTCTCATTGCCTCTTGAGTTTGATGGCTCGGGTGGCAATGTTTGAGCAAAAGCGGTGCTGGTGAAAATGTAACCCTTGAGCGTCATTTCCTTTAACGGATTCGCAGAGTATTCCATACACCCTCGGTCAATAGTTCATGTCTTATGTACATCATTGAAATCACCCAGGGAGGCACAGAAGTCGATGGCGTATGCGAATTGAACTTGATGTGGATTTCAGACTTGGCTCTTGGCGTTTGCCTAGTGTAGGCGTGCAATTGTATGATGACTTCTTCGATTCTATTTGAGTGGCGGGCCCTGGAAGGGGACCGGGTGTCTGCGGGTATTCCACGCCATTCCACTCAATTCACTGGATTTCACTGAAGCGATTCATATTCGGTCACCCAGCCAACGTGACTTCTAATGCGTGGGCTGCGGAAAAGTTTTGCATTTGCTAAGAAACGGCACGCTGGTTTCGCCCCTTTTGCCATTCCGGCGACTTTTCACTTCGTACGAGTACAGCGAATAGCAGGAACGTGTGTTCTCTTCGACAAGACACGAAGGCACATCTGAGAGAAGCGATCACTTCATTGTCAATTCATGATGTCAGGAGGGCATTGCTCACTGCTGGAACGACCATCATCAAATATACTCTCCAACAAAAGTAGAAATCACCATGCTCGTCGTCAGTGGGGCCCTCTGTCCACTTCATTGGAAGCGCGTATCGAAATATGTAATCCCTCTCACAGCACTCTCTCAAAATAGACAATAGAAAGCTAGAGAGCTATTCATATTCTCGTGGGCGACTCGCGTGGTTTCAGTTTGGATCTTTGAACATTCTTCAACTCTGTTGGAGGGCTTCAATACGTCAATTGGAAGGGCATAGTAGAGGTAAATTGTGCCCAGGTGAGGCCGTCGAGTGTCATCGTCTTCGATGGATATTTCCATCGAAGTGATGCCACTACGAGACGAATTTGAGGATCTGGATCTTTACATTTTAAATCCGAATCGTTCAAAGAAGTAAAGTTGAGAAGACTGCGAGCACACTGCCAACTTCCTGTCCTTCGAGGGCATGCCTTCGATAGCTCTGGTTGTGGGGTCTCCGAAGTAATTCGTTTCAATCAGGTTAACTTTTGGCAGTGCTCGGAAACTCCATATCAAAGTCATTTAGGTGTTGAGGACGAACTTGCTCATTGAGTCGAACGAAGTTGGCCATATACCTCATTCCTCATGATCTCCGAGCTCATCTTCGAAGCAGACGCACGACGCCATAAAGGGCAAGAGGGAGCGGAGGCGGGGAGGATTAGAGGCGAGGAGGAGTAGAGGTGAGAAGGTTTGTGGATGTGGCGACGAAGATCCTGTATGAAGATGTTCGAGAACCTTATGATCGTTGCGTTGACGTCTGGTGCCTTCATAATCAACGCTACCACTTAGAACCAATCTTATACTCGTCTCTATATTTATGCTTGTATTAATAGATAATCATTCTCCTTAGTTCCGCCTGGTCTCCATCGGTAGGTATATACAGGTTCAACGTGGTCGAAAAGCCGAAACACGTCTGCAAGGCAGTATTTTCTGAACTTCTTTCCGCCGGTAGTTTAAACGTATCGTCTATAATATTCAACACGTGATCAAACGTGAAAACCGAGTCTTACGAGAGGAATTGATTCCCTCTCGGGTCGTAAATCATGGGTGAGAGTGTGTGTGTTTGAGCCAAAAATAAATCTGGTGTGGTATGTGTTCGTTGGCCAGTGACATTGCTGAGGCGGGTATTTCACGCGAGGGATGGGATGGTTTGTTAGGCCATACAATATATCTTGGGGTCATTGTAGAAGTGAGTGACAACCCGAGCTGTTGAGCACCCGAGACCCCTCGGGACAGAGGCTTAATAACCTGCTCATGAATCTGGCTGGCGTGGAATCTTTGTCAATCAGCGCAAGAAAGGACAAGACAAGACGAAAAAGGATGACAGTCACAGTGTAGCTGAACACAACTTTTACTTGCTCTGGCTTGACCCATCTAACGTAATATTAACGGCGTGTCGAGAGACGCTTGAGTATTCTCAGTGGACATTTCAATTCTGAGCTCGGCTTCGGGAGTAACCGGGGGCTGTTGGCTTTGGCATGAGAAGTTGACACTGTGTTCTATGGGCTTCCTCAAGCTCTTGCAGCCTATGCCCGTTGCAGCACGCCTAGAAGCTGCGCAAGAGGGAAACGATGGATCGACATGCATTGTAATGCATAGAATATATACGATGATGCCTTGCTACTTTCGAGATGCCTCGGCCACAACTTCTGAGACACCTAACATCTCAAGACCTCAATCTATTCTTCGTCGCCACGAAACTTTGGTGGCTTCGGTTTTGATGTACGCGTTCGTGGAGTCGTGTAGTTCTTGACCTGACCCTGAACAGTCAACTTCCAAGAAGAACATCTGAATAGCTGGCCTGTTGATAGGGAAACAAGTGAGAGTTGTGGTGACTCGACAGATCGTTCACAATGGAATCTGAACGTACTTTATAGATTAGTAGTCCAGCCCTTGCAATGCCACCGGCTGGACCTCAAACTGCGCCGTCATATGAGAACTTTATTTCCCACTGTTCAGTTTGGAGGAGCGACGGACGTCTCCCACGTAAAATTGCTTGACCTTCCCTCCTCAGTTATTTGATATCATAGCAGTGTTATTCACAGCCGCAAAGGTCTAGATAACGAGGTCAAGACTCCTTAACAATCCGACGAAGGAGTCAAATAAAGCATGCGATTACGACGGTGGCCCTCCTAGGAGAATAAGCGAAACTCGATTTGACCTTATTGAGCTCAAAACTATCAAACTCGAAGATCTACCGACTGGATCAATTCTGTTTCCCAATTTAAGAAAAGTTATAAAGTGATTCGTGAAAAAGTGCGCGAAACACAATGTCTACGCGCGACATGAATTAACTACCACTCACAGTACAGACTATAATTTTTCTCCGTTTTACGGGTAACATGGAGTCGCCTGATGCCCACTTTTTCACGCCCCATTCATTTGGGTTTGGGAAGTACCTACAGCCCACGAATTTGGATGTTAGGGAGTTTGATGTATCGGCTTGTGGGGGAGTGTTAGACATACAGGTCTGTGTTCCATCCTTCAAGTTTTCTTCTAACATTGTTCATCGTGCATAATCCTTAACAATACTCCGTGTATTACACCACTGCCTGTGAGACATTCTCAGAGCTTAACAATTGAACGACTGCAGACACATTCTGACATGATGTTCGTTTGCCCAAATGACAAGCAAATGGTCTGACCGACCGACTCAGATCGGTTAGGATGCGCCCTATGATTGGAGAAATGGCCACTTATGACCAAAGGAAGTTCTTAGTGCACAGGGTGCTTGTCCTCATCAGAGGAAGCGGGCTTCACAGATGAAGCACACTTCTCAGATGCGAATGCCTTCACACGCCTGCTAATAATACACTTGTTGCTACATTACATTACAGCTAAACAATATTTCCTAAGCTGTTCACCAGAAGCCTCACCCTTTCGCTGAATCTGAGACCAAACGCGCGGGTCATGACCGGGGGCAGGGTTTTATTCATAAACTGAAGAACATAGGCGGAACAGTACGTTCCAGTAAATTCCTGCCGAACTGCACGCGCCCGCCGCGTTTCCTGCACTTTTTCAAGATTCTCTCAAGACCCCTGTTCCCTGTTGCTCCGTCCGTTTCTACCCATTCAACCAGCTGCAGCCATACAAGCATTCATGGACGGTCAACACCTTTCAGCGATGTTCCTATACCCGCATTTTCTCCAACAGTTTCGTTCTTCAACCCCTTTTTTAAACTTGGTTCGCCGCGTTTCCTGAGTTCAAGCTAATTTAAATCAGTGTTCCTATATATACTCAGGCTTTCTCGTTCCTCTCTCTGTTATTTTTCCCATGAATATAAGGTCTGTGCCTCGCTATCTAGGAGTGATGCAACATGCCGCCTAAAGTTTTGAATTACCCGCGCTTATTGCTTTCAGTGCTCAAAACCGTTTGAAAACGATACTCGAACGGGTTTATTAGTATAATGGATAGGAGCGTCCGTTTTAACTATTTTGATCGTTAATATCTGTTATTAAATTAATTGTGACATAGTAATACCTTTCAATACCCAAGTTATGTTCGAATCTCGATATATTATTTTTCAAGTGCGCGCGTATTTGTACTAATACCTTCTTTCAACTATTGCCAATTCCACAGTATTATCGAGAGATAAATTTCGCGACTCGGTGAGTTCAACACAAAAGTGGCTGATTCCCAGAATTACAAACGCAGTGATATTATTTAGTGGTTTTGTTGAAATCTGGAAATATTCTGCGAAGTGAACCTCGTACACTTCTTAAGTGACACACCTTTGATGCTGCTGAACGACCACAAGAGGTCTTAACAATAAGTGCAGTCCCTTCCGATTTTGTCGAAATACCGTTCGAGTTATGAAATCCATACCAAGACTGATGAATCAGTCACGCCCCGATCGTCACGCGGGCAGAAACAATACTTTCCTGTTTACGTTCGTACCAAAACTCTCTCCAATTTCAATCGAATCGTGCTCAGTCATATCTGCTTCTCTACTGAACAGTTTCAAACAGAATGCTCGCGTGTCACCTTGTCACGACAAATGCTCATATATCGATTCGCAACATATTTCCCAGAGATCAAAGAACGTCTACTGCCCACATGATCGCCCTACTTCTCTCAAGTCCATCTTTGACTTCATCAAGAAAAACACTCTCCGCCGTTGCTGCGAACCTCCCGTAGAGAGACGATGTATCTTGGGATTTCAGTTGAGAAAGATTGTGTATGAAGGGGCATAGACTTTTTGGCATCTCTCGCAGGGAGATCTGCTTTCTGCTTATCTTACTCTACTCACTTACAAGTGGAAATGCATCGGCATCAAAGGGATGCACCAATATATTCATCCTG
>JAQFXQ010000224.1:0-10535 GCA_034693645.1 Pergamasus crassipes | reverse complement strand
TTATCCCACGCGGGAGCGTGGCCTTCTTCAATGGCATGCTCAGCTATCGCAGATTTAGTAGTCTCTGCGAAAGTTAGTGCCCGACGATGTTCTTCGATTCTATCTTCTAAGCGTCTTTTCGTTTCGCCTACGTTGGCGGCTGGGCTTTCTTCGCAAGGTATTCGGTAAACACAATGAGACTGCTGCGGTAGCCGAGCTGGGTCCTTTAATCTTACGAGGCTGTTCCGTATGGAGTTCACCGGTTTGAACCTGTGCCCTTGCAATCAGTAACGAGGATTATGAAATCGTGGAGGGCAAGCAAATTCCACTCGAGAGATCGTCTAACGCTAAAGTCCAATTTATGACCCTCAGAGGCCAATGCAGATGACGATTGTTGACACCCAATGTTGTCACACTACATCCTGCAGCTCGACTACCAACTGGTACATCTGTGGCATGATTGAATTCTTACCGGGAATGAACATAGCAATCTTCGAAGTAATAAAGCTGTTGCAATTAACGAGGTTTGCTCGGGAATGAGGACATGGAACAATATACTCTTAAACAATATTTGGTAGATTATGTTCAGTACGCTCCAGCAGATTCAGGAAAAGGGATGGTATAACCTCATTTGCTTGATTCACAATGACAAGAGTGTTAACGTTACAAATACTTGTAATTAAGTATTTGGTGTGTATTTCCTGTCGAAAAAGGACGACAACGAACCTCAAAAATAGGGTTAGCTGTATTGTATAAGGTACTTAAGTACAGTTATATATTGTATAAGGGTACATTATACAATATATAAACAGTATGTGAATAGTCAAACGAGAGATTCGCGCAAAAAAATAATTTTTCCCTCTGAATAAAAGTGCTCCAACTCGTGTACTAAGAAGCGTTCCAATCAAAGTTGACTGAAACCGAAGACGCCAACTCCACAAGGAATCTAGGTCTGGTGTGAGGGGTATAGGACAGTATCAGACCTTGGAATTCTTCGAAAGTAATTTTCAAAATAAAATTGAACTTGAGGTTGAATTAAAAGTTGAGGTGCACTTTCTTGTGAACGTGCTAAAGTAAAACATAATTTTATTTGCTCATAATCGGTATTGTTGGGAATTTAAGCTGAAAGTCTAAATTTCACCCTCACCCAAACTCGATGGACACCACTTCTGTGAAAACTCAACGTGGGAAGACATTTTAGGATCGTAACCATAAGCACGCCAAATGAAAGCCCACAATCCGATCTAGAAAACTAGCACCACTGACAAAGATAGAAAAAATATAAGGCTCTCCTTCATGTCTAGGGTAGTCAAATTCAGAAGTCTGACATGTTCAGGCCTAAAACTTGCCTTAGAATGTCACCCCATGTTAAATTGTCGTGAACATTTGAGTCTTGATTTTTGGCGTAAGTTCCCGAAGATCTGCCAGTGGGCGCTTATCAATTCGAAGTTCCACAACCCTCGTAGGATCCACGCTACCTAGTATGATACTAGTAGTATCAATAATGTAAAAACGATGTCACGGTCATTCATATCTTGAACCTGGACTGGGACGGAGAATGGTCCAACAGTTAACAACGTGTAGCCGTTGATGGCGACCAGAACAGGATGTATTTATTTCAGAAAGAAATGACATGAAACATTGGACCATCGGTCATGACGCTCAGTAGGATATTATTATCATAGTTATTATTCATGGCTTAATAGGTCGACTGGGAGACACGAGAAATATGTCCGTAAAAGGATATGATATCACATAGGCGTCTCAAGTGGTAGTATAGGCGTCTCTATGATAGTAAGTTAGAGAAACAAATGGAGGGAAATGATCGAGAAAAAAATGACATGTTTTTGGCTGAATCAAAGTTCAGAAAGAGGAGAATGACAGGGGTAAACCCTGATAGAGTCGATGCACAACAGTTCATCGACTATATCTAGGTAAACCTGTACCTACACTGTAATGCATAGAAGAACAGTTCATACCTATTTTCTACTTCCCTCATACCTCACTCCTGTTAATGAATGTATTAGTGGACCTCTACTGCAGATTGGTTCTCATATTTAGAAAAATATGTAACTGTAATATGACGTGCAGGTACCCACATACTATCAGCAGGGACGTACTTCCTCCAATTTCTGTCTTGTTTGATCATTGGGCATGAAGCAGGCCCAAAAAGAGAAAAGTTATCATAGGGTCACGGGAGTATCCTGAGTTTATGTCCTTGATTCTACTTGGTTGCATACAAAACGTACATTTTCAAACAAACACAATATATAATAAACTATACAACATCTTGCACCAATGAGAACAGAATATATCTGACATCGAAGATTTGATACATGTGAATGTATTAGACTGTTCGATATTAAGAGAAAGTTCACTATAAGAAGGCAGGAACTGATGTTCTCCGCTCAGTCTCTAAGTGTACTCTTACTATAAATCATATGTTTTACACACATTGTAATAAAAATATATAAATAAATATTTGTATTTTTTGTTTCACAAAATTAATTTACAGGACTGACCGATATGTTACATCCTCCAACCCATTCCCTAATATCGCGGTTCACGCTTCCCAACACGCACGCCGCGTTTACCCCTCGCAACAGAGGGACAGTCTTCAAAGGAAGTGTTTTCCTGCCTGTGGTCTGGACATATCTCGAATCTTTCTTTTAGGCTTACCAAAGCAGATCGGCTGAATGTCGTAGGACTTCGCCAATTCCTGGTAATTTTGTCTCCTTTTGTGATCTGCCGTTCTGGCAGCGGCCCCCTTTGCTTTCGATCTTACGTAACTGGCGGCTACGGTGCGCATCACCGTCGCGTCCTAAACCACTTATTTAGAGTCCAGGTATGAGAGCAGCGTGACATCATCTGGTCTTCTGTTTTGCCACTGTAAGGCTTGTTGACTCGAGTTGGTTGACAACTCGGGCCTCCCTAAATCCCCTGAACACTGTCACATTAAGAGCATCATGTCTTTGTATGCGCGAGTTTTCCGACAAGAGAGACCATGTGTTCCCTTGGAGGTCACTAGAACCTCACATAACATAATATAGTCATGACTCATGAAAGAAGGAATTCCCAGTCTTAGAGAGATACACACTTAAAAAGATGTTGGATCCATAAGTGGCCCGGTCTCAGAACTGGGTACCCCCTCAAGCCGGCCTGCATTCTGAGCCGGCCTGAGTGTAGTAACCTTCGGTGCGTTATCATTCATCCACGATACTAGCTTCTGCACCGGGGGTGTCCAGATCTCTGCGTTCAGCTGGGCCTATGTGGTCCAGTGAACATTACCTATCCTTCTATACCGTTTTCCGGTATACCGTTCTTTCGAAGCATGCTCCTCTCACCCTGCCTTGCAAATTGAGTGAACACACAATCACACCTCCACTGATTGCATAGTTTTAAGAATGTTGCTCCTATCGCAACGCCAAGAGATTTAAAGTCCTTATTGGATATTCTATCTCGTTCCGTGGCACCTAGAGAACTTCCCTCCATTAGCACCTTGTTGAACCCCCATATTTTCAAATTTACTTCCTCCAGTTCACTCAGTTCATTGTCCTCTGACGTCTCTTAATATGTATTTTGCTGCGCAGGTTCACTTGTATAAACCTTTCTGCTAGGTCTTTTTCCTCTTCACTGTCTCACCAATAGTGAAACCATTCAACCACGCGATCGTTCCAACAGTTAAATTGTTGCGGTACGTCCCACTTCTCACTCATAAAGTCCTGGATCTTCGTCAGCAATATCATCCTGGTTATACCCTGAATAAATTGCATGTTTCTTCTTTTCTCGACAGGTTTCGAGTGGACGCTCACCCCCGTTAGGAGCTAGACCGATTTAACCAAGTTGTTATGTGTTCTTTTACGTCTAGCCTTCTTGGCAGCAGTTGTTATAGCACTAATTAGCACCGAGGGCACCCGAACCGACGGCGCGTAAGAATGCCTCAACCCTTCGATACATTCTAGGAACTCGCAAGTAGAGCTCTTCATTTTTTTAACTATATTTCTTCCAATCAGTCGCTACACATTTGCTGAGAACCTAAGCATTCTGATGAACCGTTTTCTTCTAAAAGATGTACCTGGCTTCGAAGTCAACGCTCAAGAAAACATAAAGAAAAATTCATCTGCGAATAAATACTGTTAGGAGCAATCGCCCTCTTGGAGTCGGTGTAGGTCGTTGACTGGTCAAATCGCGCATCGAATTGGAAAAGCTAAAGAGGTGTAGAAGATGACAGGAAAAGGTCAAGAAACCGGTGGTGGCTATCCAACTCCAAGAACTGGGAAGCAGGAAATTGTGGTGGCGACACGGCCAATGTCACCGGAAGCTATATTTAAGTTTATGATCGGTACTTGCTTGTGTGTGGTGACAATCTTAATCCTTGTGGCTTGCTTAACGGGAAAGCAAATTTATTCACGCTCAGGGGAACCTTGGAATGAGACACTACGTTCCTCTGCGTAATAATCCTACCTACATCATACCTCAAGCTGAAGACAATTGCCCGCAGCCTGATGAAGGTTTCTGCTAGTGTCAAATATTTTCAATAAAGTCAGTGTTAATCTTTTTTAAATGGGTCTTTTTTTGACGGGGGGTATTTCTGTGGGTCTCAAAAATGAAAGTCATTTCACGGTGCTCAAATCATTGTACTCATCTTTAAGGCAAAGGTTATAGCACGGGTATGCATGGAACAACAAAAAACTTAGTGACTCCGCTGAAGAATTTACCGAACTCCCATTAAAGTGAAAATGAGAAGACGCAAGTTACAAACGAGTTAGCAGGACTTTTTTTATTTTTTTTGTCTGATATATCCTTACTTATTCAAAAGTTCAAGCGGGTCAATTTGATGGTATTTCCAAACAGTTTCATTTTATTTCCTTTCAACGGGATAAAGATCCTGACCTCAATCCCACAAAGTCCAAAGTGATCAAGTTGAGGAGTCAGGGTTGAGTTTGTCAAGGAAATAAAGTACCAGGGACTAATCCTCACTCCAGGGTTGAGCTTCACTTCCCACATACGATATGTTGCCGCGAAGGCAACTGCTGCAATCAGTGTATCGATACAGAAACCATACGTGCCACCAGTACCCGCGACAACCAAGATGTTTGCCACGAAAGCCATCACAATTCTATTCTAAGGGCTTGGTAGAGTTTGGGAGCTCCTGGCGGTGCCCCACTTGTAGATTCTCGAGAGAGAATTTACTTCCTATATGAAGAGAGTACTCGGACTCTCGGAGAAGTCGAGATCACGATATGTGTACAGGAAGTACGTCGCCGGCTGGAGGCAACAAACAATGTGACTCTCAACACGTTTGCAGAAGATTGGAAAAGGAAAACACAAGAAATGCCTGAAAATCCGTTGTACGAACATGAGGAGTTGTGGAGTGGGCACGTTTATACCCGATTCATCGTCCACGGATTCCATCACTTCATCTGCATAACATCAGGAGTCCTTGACCAACCCCGCGACAATTGCATCTGTAAATATTGTGGTCTGGTCAGCAATAAATGCCATGTAATGTATTACCAAGGTAACGTTCCTTCTCTACAAGAACTTGCAAACAGTGGATCTGTAGTACTCAGGAAAATGCAAAAATAAATTGCTATTATTTCCTCTCAACGTTCTAGAATCGATCTACGTTCAAAGAGTAATTTGCCTCCTCTATACTCTCCGTGTTCTTGCTACATGTCTTTCGGTGAGTTTTGAACGTTGGGTCCTTCAGACGTACTCTGTTGTCGCTTCGGGGAAATTTCATTGTTATAAATGGTGAACGGCCAGCATAGTTGTGAAGTTTTGCTGAAACATCGTTGAAACTCTGAGGACATTTTGATGAAAATCTGACGAATTGACAGTTGTGCTTGGACGCATAAGTTTAAGATAGTTTTGACCGAGTTTGACTGTGGTGTATGTGGGTATTAAACATCGTTTCCTTCGAGAAGTGAGCGTGGTCTCTTCGACTAGATTGGGAATCTTTACAGAGCCTTTTTAATTTACCGGGTGGCAGCGCGTCGGGCTTGCATTCGGAAGATCTCGGGTTCGATACCCACAGCGTGCATCATATTCTTCTTCGAGTCTTCCCTCTATCACCAGGCTAATGCTGAAATGCTGTGATTAGTCCCGCAAAACAGGCCTGTATGACTTGACACAAAAAAAACGATATTACGGCATTGATAGTCATACTTTGGGTTTGCCTTGCTCAAACCCGTGCATTTTAAGCAGTGTTCTCAAAGTTTGTTTACAAAATTTTGTGATTAGTTCGACTTTTGAATGAAAATGATATCGCAGAAATAAATACAATTTCCAAATGGGACCGATATTTCTGGACAATCGCAAGCACCATCAATCAAGAAAGTTGTTCTATATGATAAATGTGGAGTGTTATCACGGAATCGCTAGTGCAGAAATGTGGGAATCAGGTATTGTGAAACCTCTGCACACAAGCGGATAACTTAAGACTTACTTCGAATAGACCGTTTGATGAAGGGGAAAGGAGAGAGTCAGCATAAATTAGAACACAGAGAAGATTGGTGATCAAGTCGAAGATCTCCGGAACAGGCGCTCGGATCTTACTGGTGTGAAGGATTAGAGGCAGCAACAGAATGGAGCAAGGAAGATCGTAAAGGCTATCGAAGATAGAAGAGATGAAGGAAAGTAAACAGAACTCAGTCTATGGCAGACATTGAAAGCTTGTCAGCAGGCGGTTGATGAGTTGCAGAGAGTGAGAAAAAGTGTTGAATAACCTGGGCGGAAATTTAGCAGCAAAGCGAAGGATGATGTACGGAAGAGAGAATGGAACACCAAGAGTTTTGCTGAGCCTGGCAGTAACTTAGTCTCAACAGGAGGGACTTTATTTTACAACATTGAACTGCAAAACTGTGCGAATCCAAAAATTGGTTGAAAAATATGTAGCGGATGCCGAGGAGCAGCTGGAGAGAGGTCAAGGAGAAAATCTCATCGTTTCGTTTTTATTATCTTTCGTTTGATCGTTTCTTATCTTCTCGTCAGGTATTGCGATTCTGGTTTCGCATTAGGAAGTTCGATTTTTGTACGCACAGGCAAGTTTTAGAAAAAAATGATTATTAGGCGACAGACTGCATGCGGGGATGATGGGGACGAGAAATTGAGGATGAGATGAAACGGACGTGCGAGATGAGCCGTAGGCATGGGCCGGAAGGAAACGGGACTTCTCATTTCTCGCATGAAAACTGACCATCGAGTGCAGAACTTAGTGCAAGACGAAGTAAAGGAGCTAGAGACTGCAAATTGACGAAAGTCTTGGGGAGAAGCTAAAGAGTCGAATGTTTTAGAAATATCTGTCACAATTGGGAAGGAGAATGTCTAAGATTGAAGCCCAGGTTGAACGGAATGTTACTCTAGCTTTGACGACAGATGACGTAGGATTACAAGTGCATTCAGTTTTCAGAGTGGATGCGGGCATTCAAACTGATGTTGATGATATGGAGGCGGTGGTGGGGCGATGTTCGAGCGAGACTGTGGTGAGATTGGGCTGTTAATTTTGACCTGTTTCGTTATTAGGAAGACATGTGATCTGGCCTCTTGATGAGCTGATATGTTCGGAGTTTTCCCAAAGCAGATATGGACGAGGGCTGTATGTATTATGTGCTGGATTTATATGGAGATAACTACGTTGTTGTTTGAATAGACGAATTAGTGTGGCACCTTCAAAGTTGCAAAGTGGTTGGCACAGGGTTGTCCGTTAGTCTGTTCTTCATTTTTGCTCTGTACTGAACATGTTAGAAGAAGTGTGTACGACAGCTGATTAGCATTTTTCATAGGGGGCAAGAGGATGTAGTTTTACTCCACTGCAACTATTTACGGATGATATGGTGCTGGTCGCGACCTCCCCAAGGGATCTGGAAATGATGCTCAATACTTATGGTACTGGGCAAACAATGCTGGGCTACTGTTCAATGTAAAAAAGTGCCGTTATGTGTTTCGCGGTCGATAGAGAGAGTTGGTGGGTTAAAAATTTAGTCCTTTACAGATGAAAGCCGGCATTTAGGTTTCACCGCAAGCCGGGGGTGGGTTTTTTGAGGACAGAGCGGAAAGCGACCCGACGTTGTGGTCGTTTAACAAGCATGTATTTCAAAGAATGCTTGAAGATCTGTATTCAGTCCAGCTTTGACATGCGGATACTCCCTTCCGTATTTGGGGCTTGTAGAAAAAACTCTATTCCACAGTGACGCATTCAGGTTTGTGTTCTCCGCCAATCAATTTATTCATGTGTGACTTCATTTAATGGATGCACTCAAAATGTTCAAATTAAGTCTGTGTGTGTCGGGAAAATAGATCATATAAAAATCCACGTATCTCTAATGGAACTACATATGCATATATTATCAATATAAAAGTATGTTTATCTAAACGAAGATAGCTAGCCGTTTGTTTGGATGTTCATCAATGTAATATTTTTGTTATTGTTTTGTTGAAACGGTCCGCCAAATAGGTATTCCCAGGCGGGCCCTCTTATGAATGAACATTATAATATCGCCTTACAGCAAAAATAAAAACTCAAAAATCAGCGAAGATAGTCGAAAAGGTGTTTGAACGTCGACGAATTTCCGAATGGTTTCAGAGGTAGAACAATGTCCCGTGGGACGTCATGAAGAAGCGACGTCTGGTACTGGAAACTTCAATCACTTCGTGGTTCGAGGTGCCCTGCATGAACGTCTACCAATGGTGTTTGAACAGAGACTGGTCATGACTGCAAGTGAAAGACAGTTAGCGGAGGCATTGGCAGGATATGCTAATGTGATCAAAGTGTGTACGTTGAGAAAGATAAAAAAACTATTTAGACAAAGCATGCACCATAGCAGATGAAGTTGTCAGCTCTGAAGAACTCACAACACTAGTTGCAAAGTGTGATATCATTCAAAATTTAATGGACTTTGTACAAATGGCGGAGGGAAGTACAACAGTTTCTAGAAAGAGTGTGACAACGGCAATCAATGGGGCTTTGTACTTCATATTAGGCAAGTCTATCTTATATTTATCATGTGAGTTAGTATTTTGCCGGACCATCCTTCAGAATCAATTCATGCACTCAACTCATGGTCTGAAGTATTGTCTGTGAACTTGCGGGATGATAATTTCTGCGAGGCGTAGAATCACAAGTTGTCTACCTACATGGTGTGTCATTCGATACCGATTGGCGCCAACTGGGACCTGAAATGTCCCACCATTAAGCAAGCTCGGGTGAGGTTCCTCGAAAATCGAGTACTGTGCAGGCACGTCATTTCGAGCCACGCATGCAACTGTTGATGTCTCGAGATCAGTGTCACTGCGACTATATTGTACACTAAAACCTTGCGACATCTGAACGACATCGGACCCTACGCTGTGACGCCACCATGTGGGTCATCTCAGCTTTCAATGACATGGCTCAATTGCACATCGACGTCCTAACCATTCATGATTTATTCTTCCAGGAGTCATCGGCGAGATCCAGATGATTTTTGTATGGGTTCAGTCTTCAGAATGTGTGAAGTTTCGAGTCAAGTTTGCCGATCATATAACGAGAGATACAGTTATCGGTGGCAGTGCCAACATTACATATAATGATGGCGGTAATATAAGAAGGTTCAAAGGTATCAAAGATGTTATAAACATTGAAGTTCAATATCCTGATCATGCTGTGCAGATCTCTCAAGTGAAGCTTAGTGACCTTACCCAACGTTATGTTAAACTCAATCTAGCAAATAACGACGAAGTTGATGTGAAGATAGGCCTCGTCTACTTGAAGCGAAAATTTGAAGTTCTTCCATGGAAATGCACTCGAATGCTGTATCGGATCAAGGATGGACTCAAAGAGGATTGGAAACTTCCAAGTAGTGCAGTATACCACAGTCCCTTAGATCAGAGACAAATTGTAAGTCATCAGTTGCCCTGTAGGTAGAGTATTTTATTGTATTTCTACACTGTTTTTGTCAATAATATTCAACATATATTTATCAGGACACCCTACACCATTGACCCATTGAAAAAGTCAATGAAAGCACTGAGGAGGTTCATGAACCAGCCCACTCCCATATCGATACATGAATCTTGCTTCGTGTCTGAACTGTTATAAGCAGTAGAGGTTTGGGGGGTTTCAACGACTAGAGGATTATGGAATACCCGCAGGTACTCCAACCTGGCTGTGAGAACGGTTGGTGTCTCGAATCACCATGGAAGCCCATAATTAAACTAGTATAAATTGCTAAAAGTTACCAAGGTTATGATGAATTTTCAAATAATACTTGTATACATGCAGATTTTCAACTAGGGTCTGAGGGTAATAGACATTGAGTTTTTAGGATGTGTCAGAGGGAGTTGACAATGGAACAAACGAATTACTAAGACAAATAATTGGGTTTACAGGGAGCTGGGTTTACAGGGAGTTTGGGTTTACAGGGAGTTAACTTCAGTGTGGAGAGGTCCAGAGAGAAAGCATGCCGAGTGATTGGTGAAACTATCAGACGCGTCGGCGTTAGCGGAAGACAGCTGTTCACGGACGGAGCATGGTGTGAGTCGATGAACACGCTGGGGGTGGCTGTAGTGGATGG
>JAQFXQ010000223.1:0-10536 GCA_034693645.1 Pergamasus crassipes | reverse complement strand
GGAAAGTCCATTCCATCTGGTTCAATCCATCACTCAGGTCATGGTCATGGATATGGTTCCGATCATGGAGTACAACAAGCTTCTTATGGTGGCTATGGTCACGGATATTAGTTTGTCTGCATTCTCACCGCGACACTGTAAATACCTGAATAAATTATTTCCCTCGAACTCTGTCATCTAACAATAGTGGTGAAGGTTCAGGTTGCTGAAGCTTTCTAAGCTTGGGACAGTTCTAATACAAATGGCAGGGAACAAGTTTGAGTTAGCAAAGAGCACTAGCGGAATATTGGGAATACAGGATCCTGAGTAAACTTTAGAAAGCTCTTGTAAGCGTTCGGAACAAAGAAGAACGTTAACGAAGAGATCAATTCTTTGAGGAATGGTCGAATTTATATTATGAGGGTAACTATTATTTTTGAGAGTTTTCGAAAATGAACGGTCACCTTACAGAAAGTCCTGGCTGGGCTTTCATTCCTTGCGTGAAACTGTTGCTACTTTGAAGGGATTATAAGCCCACATTGGAAGGGAAACAAGGATGTAGAGTATTCTTGAATTGCAGCTGGTTGTTTAGAACACATTAATAAACTCAATCGCAGTAGAAGATACCTTGAAGAGTTATTGAAAACACACAATGGCTTCTACATGACAACATAACTTTTCATTCACAAACACAATCCGGCATCTGTTGACAATAAACACTCAATACTAACGATTGCGTGCCTTCACTCCATACGCCGGCATTTCCCTTTCCTCCGAAGGCAGACACCTCAAAGGTGCTCAAACCTTGGGTTCAAACCGGGTCTTAAGTATTTCTCCTCTGTCTCGGATAAAACAATCCATATTATTGATGATTGATTCCACATTCGAAATCAACAGGGTATAACAATCAGCGTTCCCTCAATTGTTTTATCCGAGACAGGGGAGAAATACTGGAGAGCAGGTTGTGGCAGCTTTGAGGTGTCTGCTTTCCGAGGAAAGGGAAAGACCGGCGCATGGAGAGAAGATGGCCCGCATTGTCAACAGATGTCAGGTTGTGGTTGTGAGTAAACAGTTGTGTTGTCTTTTCGGAGCCCGTTGTGTGTTTTCAATAGCTCTTCAAGTTATTTTCTGGTTCGATTAAGCTTAATAATGATGTAGAGGAAAAGAGGAAAACACTCGAGAAGGAACTGAGGGTCCAAATATCAACTCATAGATGCCGTTGCGAGTGAAAGCATACCAACTGCACATTTTACAGTGCATGTGGAGCAATCGAAATTTTGAGCTCATTCTCTCCGAGGTTTTTCGTTCTTTCATTTTGCTAAATAAGTTCATGATATTTTCAACAACTCGATCAGGACAGTCTTATCTTTTTTTAGGTTGAATAAACTTCTCTCCATAAAAGCATTTCGCATGAAATATATTGAGTGGAAAAAAAAATTGTAATATTGAAGGCATGTTGGGCTGTTGAGGGAGTGTTGTGCAGACCCTCGAGAAAAATGTAAAAAAAAGTTCCTGAAAAAATCCACGAAGTTATCCGCCTGCTTTAGACACTTTTTTATGGAAGGTTGGCTTGGTGAAAATTGCTGTACCGGAAAGTAACGATGCATAAGAGATTTCTGTCGAGTAGATCATATGCATTGGACAAGAGTCGTAATTTTTTTACAATGATTTTATGGGAAGGACTGGAGGTTTTGACAGGCTCAAGTCTCTGAAGTAACTTCTGAAAACTTGAGAGATCTTGCGGGAATATGGGACCGAGCAACATAATCTGGTGGCGACGCGGTGGAGCTCCATTTTGGAGAGCTCGGATTCGATTCCGAAGGCGACCAGCCAGCTAGAGGTTTGTAACGCCTTTCCCTATGTCACCAGGTTAATGCTGGGATGGATATCGCAGACCATGCAACGCATACCTTAATGACCGACAACGGGAGCAATTGCAAAAAAGGGTGAACTGCACGTCTTATAACGTTAGCTCTTGTGACAGTTTCAATCGATTGAGGTTGTGAGGTAGAAAGCATGATTTATTCTCCTTTTTTTAGTGTACCCGTTGTTAAGGCTTATGGCCTGTGTTGCCGGGCTAGAAACTTCCATCCCAGCATTTACCTGGTGAATATAGGGGAAAGACTCGAAAAATCGACATCAGGATGGCCGCTCTGGGCTTTGAATCCGAGACCTCCCGAATGCAACTCCGAGGCGCAATCGCCACGGCACCTTGCTCTGTAAATTCTAGGTTGATAACCGTTGTATGCGCATTGAAATAACTTGACGAGTACTTTGTTAATAAAGGTAAATTTCTAGATAGGATATTTGGAAGAGATTTACGAAAACAGTTCCGAATACATGTTGCCCTGAGGTCTTGTCTTGAATGCTGGATATCATGAACAGCGGTGTGATTGAAGTTCACGATGAAGACACAGGTTACTGGCAAGCTGTCATTCTTGGTTATTTCCATATGTCGTGACAATATAATTGTTGTCAACTGAAGTCCGGGTTAAAACAAAAGCCAACAGAAACTGGGCAGTATCTGCTCTTTGATTGACAACACCTACGATGTCACAAGTCCTCATGGACTCGGACATTGTACCAGAGAGCCAACACTCGCTGGCGCAAACCTCAGTTTTCACGGTATGTGAGTCACTAGTCAGGTGTGGAAATCCACCACGGGCCATTGCTCGAATATGCAAAATAGCTGCTGGTCTGCACCCTGTCATCACATGGGAGAATAATGTGGACGATATTCTTGAAAGGAAAGCCATTTTCATTCCGTACGTTAAACGTCTGTTTAGTTCACCTGGAAAGACCTCATGAAATGTGATTCAGAACCATGTACAGAATAACACTGTACCTTAAGATCTTCCCTATGTCACACGGAAGCTCGTCCGGAACTAAACACCATTGCTAGAGGTGTCAGCAGAGTTCTATCCTTACGCTTACGCCTACATCGGCGCGACTAAATGGCGGTATACGCAGCGAGTTCCGTCAGCCCTGGTTAAGGATCATGTTGGGACGGCATTGCCCGTATTGGTCGGGCCCAGAAATACGAGAAGCGTGGTTTCAGAAAAGTGAAATTCTTTAGGTTCTCTTAATCCAAAAGGAATGTGACCAGATAAATAGAGATGAAGGAACTAATCTTCCTTCTCAGTGCGAGACGTGGATTCCTGACTCACATTTTGTCAACAAATCTGAAAGAAAGAATCAAGGTAGGTGTCACATACATCATCAATTCAAGCAACAATTAAGACTGTGGTTCAGCTTTTATTTACTATGTTGTGTTTACCTCGTTGATCGAGTTCTTTTTCTTCTAATATTCAAACTTTGCTATATAGGTCGCACCCTCGCTGTTAGGATAGAAAAGTTACATTATTTAAGATTATTCTCTTCGTTAATTTTGCACAAATATTTAGCGTGTATAAAACGATATACCTCTTCTGGTACTATCCTCTCCCCTTCTTCCTATCCTCGCCGGTTAATGGTATATATTGCTGTCACCAAACCATGAAAATCAGAAACCGAATCGCTCAGGATAATAAACGAAATGCTTCGAGTGAGTAGTAAAATAATGGTGAAATCAAATGTGCCCAATGGATATGTCATAAATTAGATCATAAAAGATATGGTGTGTTCGTGGATAAATTAAAATATATTTTTTTTCATTCTAGTTCCTTGCTGCTGCCTTGTGTTTTGCTGTCCTCGTCCATGGAGGACATCATGGTGGACATGGAGGACAGTCTGATACTTACAGGAAGCAAGAGGTGAGTTTCATCCTTGCGATATATACACAAGATGTTTACTCGCCATAAGCACTGTATATAGACAAAATAATAATTTATCAACTGAACCCGGTGACTACGCTTGTAAGCTCACAACATGATAAGAGTTCTGAGGCGCTGCCTTCGCAGATCAGATACTGATATGTCTCAGTGGGTTCGTAACAATGTTCCACTTTGCAAATTCCATTGTCAAAGCCGTTGATGTCAAACAGATCGCTGAGCGGTCGAAGTGATGACGCATCCTTAAATGCGGGGTCATCCGTGTACCCTTTCAGTGTAAATTTCAACCACCTCTGGTTAATTTCCTCATCGTAGATCTTTCATATAACCTCAATAGATTCGTACCCCAACGTTTTAAGATCGTACCACAGGGGCTGCTGCCCAGTTGATTCGATAGCCTTTATGGATGATCAGTGGCGAGGGGGTCCAAGATTTGTCTCCAGATACTCAGCCTTGATGGTGTCCAGACCTTTTAATTGGAAGGCTGTGAGCCTTTTCGAGCAAATGCGTAGGGCATAGGTGACAATTGAAAGCACTTTGATCTTGAGTGTAAGCAGGAATGTTTTCCCGCTTAACTTGTTGGCGATTTATTCACACGTTTTCTATTTTCCAAATCGACACTTCACACTTTCTGTGTACTTTTCTAGGACCACGGTGGCTACGCTTTTGGTTACAACATTAAGGATGGATATGGAAACGTAAATGGAAGAGAGGAGAAGGGTGATCATGGACATGTCGTAGGCTCCTACTATCTTGGAGAAGTTGATGGCAGACATCGTAATGTGCAATACGTCGCCGATAAGCTTGGTTTCAGAGCTACCATTAAGACTAATGAGCATGGAACAAAGACCAGTGAACCAGCTTTTGCTCCTTATAACTCTGCTTATGGAAAGTCCATTCCATCTGGTTCAATCCATCACTCAGGTCATGGTCATGGATATGGTTCCGATCATGGAGTACAACAGGCTTCTTATGGCGGCTATGGACACGGATATTAGTATGTCTGCATTCTCACTGCGACACTGTAAATACCTGAATAAATTATTTCCCTCGAACTCAGTCATCTAACAATAGTGGTGAAGGTTAAGGTGGCTGAAGCTTTCTAAACTTGGGAGAGTTTTAATACAAATCGCCGGGAACAAGTTTGACTTAGAAAAGAGCAGTAGCGGAATAGGCGGAATACAGGATCCTGAGTAAACTTCAGAAAACTCTTGTAAACTTCAGAACGAAGAAGAACCCTGAGGAAGAGAACAAATTTTTGAGAAATGTTCGAATTTATATTATGAGAGTTATTATTATTATTATTATTGATAATTTTCGAAAATGAACGGTCACCTTACAGAAAGTCCTGTCTGGGCTTTCATTCCTTGGGTGAAATTGTAGTGACTTTGAAGAGATTATTAGCCCACATTGAAGAGGAAACATAGATGTGAGAGTATCCTTGAATTGCAGCTGGTTGTTTAGAACACATTATCAATCGAAGTAGAAGATAGACGCTTTATTGAAAACACGAAACGGGCCTCTAAATGACAACATAACTTTTCAGTCACAAACACAATCTGGCATCCGTTGACCATAAACACTCCTTACTAACGATTGCATGCCTTATCCTCTCTATACGCCGGCCTTTCTCTTTCCTTCGAAAGCAGACACCTCAAAGGTGCTCAAACCTTGGGTTCAAACCTGGCCTCAAGTTTTTCTCCTCTGTCTCGGATAAAACAATCCATGTTATTGATGATTGATCCCATATTAGAAATCAACAGGATACAATAATCAGCGCTCCGTCAATTGTTTTATCCGATGAAGGGGAGAAATACTCGAGAGCAGGTTGTGGCAGCTTTGAGATGTCTGCTTTCAAAGGAAAGGGAAAGGCCGGCGCATGGAGAGAAGATGGCGCGCATTGTCAACTGATATCAGGTTGTGTTTGGGAATAAACAGATGTGATGTCGTTTCGAAGTGCGTTGTGTGTGTTCAATAACTCTTCAAGTTATTTTCTGGATCGATTTAGTTTAATAATGATGTAGAGGAAAAGAAAAGAAGGAAACACTCGAGAAGGAACTGAGGGTCAAAATGTCAACTCATTGATGCCGTTGCGAGTGAAAGCACACCAACTCCACATTTTACAGTGCATGTGGAGCAATCGAAATTTTGGGCTCATTCTCTCCGAGGTTTTTCGTTCTTTTATTTTGCTAAATAACTTCGTGATCTTTTCAACATGTCTAGACAACTCGATCAGGACAGTCTTATCTTTTTTTTAGGTCGAATGACCTATCCATAAAAGGATTTTGCATCGAATACATCGAGATCACAAAAATTGTAATATTGCAGGTTTGTTGGACGATTGAGGGAGTATATTGCAGACCCTTGAGAAAAATGTAGAAAATGTTCCAGAAAAAACCCACGAAATTATCCGACTGCTTTAGACACTTTTTCATGGAAGGTTGGCTTGGTGAAAATTGCTCTACCGGAAATTAACGATGCATAAGAGATTTCTATCGACCAGATCAGATGCTATGGACTAGAGTCGTAGTTTTTTGGCAATCATTTTGTGGGAAGGACTGAAGGTTTTGACCTTAACAAGTCTTTAAAGTAACTTCTGAAAACTTGAGAAACCTTGCGGGAAGATGAGACCAAGCAATACCGTGTGGTGGTGACGGGGTGGAACTCCATTTTGGAGAACTCGGGTTCGATCCCAAGGTCGACCATCCAGCTAGAGGTTTGTAACGTCTTTCCCCATGTCCCCAGGTGAATGCTGGGATGGATATCGCAATCCATGCAACGCATACCTCAATGACCTACAATGGGAGCCACTGCAAAAAAAGGGTGAACTTATACTTATGAGAAGGGAGTCTTATACTGTTAGCTCTTGTAACAGTTTCAATCGATTGAGGTTGTCAGGTTGAAAGCATGATTTCTTCTTCTTCTTTTTTTAGTGTACCCGTTGTTGAGCCTTGTGGGCTGTGTTGCGGGGCTAGCCACTCCCATCCCAGCATTTACCTAGTGATATAGCACAGTGCTTCTGAAAAGCACCCCTGATGCGAAAGGGAAACTTGTACAAGTTATGCAATAAAGAATCAATCAAAGGGGAAGGACTCGAAGAATCTACATCAGGATGGCCGCTCTGGGCTTCGAAGACGAGACCTCCCCAATGCAACTCCGAGGCGCAACCACCACGGCACCTTGCTCTGCAAATTCTCGGTTGATAACCGTTGTACCTATTATGCGTATTCAAATCACAATACGAGTACTATGTTAATAAAGGTCACTTTGTGGAGAGGACATTAAGTAGAGATTTATGAAAGCATTTCCGAAGACATGTTGCCCTGAGGTCTTTCTTGAATGCTGAATATCATGAACAGTAGTGTGATTGAAGTTCGCGATGAAGACACAGGTCACTGGCTAGCTGTCATCCTTGGTCATTTCCAAATGTCGTGACAATATAATTGCTGCCAACTGAAGTCCGGATTAAAACAGAAGCCAATAGATACTGGGCAGTATCTGCTCTTTGATTGACAACACCTACGATGTCATAAGTTCTCATGAACTCGGACATTAAACCATAGAGCCAACACTCACTGGCGAAAACCAAAATTTACACGGTATGTGAGTCACTAGTCAGGTGTGGATATCCATCACGACTCATTGCTCGAATATGCAAAATAGCTGCTGGTCTGCACCCTGTCATCACACAGGAGAATAATATGGACGAGACTCGTGAAAGAAAAACCATTTTCATTCCGTACGATAAACGTCTGTCTATCCAACCTGGAGATACCTCATGAAATGTGGAATCAGAACGATGTACAGAATAACACCGAATCTTAAGATCTTCCCTATGTCACATGGAAGCTCGTCTGGAACTACACACTATTTGTAGATGTGGCAACATAATTCCGTCTAAATGCTCATGCCTGCATAGGTGAGACTAAATGGCGCCCAACGCAGCGAATCCAGTCAGCCCTGGTTAAGGATAATGTTGGGACGGAATTTCCGGTATTGGGCGGTCAAAGAAATTCAAGAAGCGTGGTTTAAGAGATGTGGATTTCCACGAAGGATATTACCAGATGAATAGGGATGAAGGAGCAAGTCTTCTTTCTCAGTGCAAGGCGTAGATCCTGGACCCAAAATATGTCAGAAAATCTGATAGAAAGTATCAAAGTAGGTATTTCATACATCATCAATTCAAGCAACAATTCAGACTGTGGTTCAGCGTGAATATACTACGTTGTGTTTACCTCGTAGATCAATTTTTTTTTCTTCTTATATTCTAATTTTGCATTACTGGTTGCACTCTCGCTGTTATTATAAAGAGTGACATTATTTCAGATATTTCTTCTCATTAATTTTGCACAAACATTTAGCGTCTATAAAACGATATACCTCTTCTGGTACTACCCTCTCCCCTTCTTCCTATTCTCGCCGGTTAATGGTATATATTGCTGTAACGAAACCATGAAAATCAGAAACCGAATTGCTCAGGATAATAAACAAAATGCTTCGAGTGAGTAGTAGAAGAATCGTGTCTAAAACGTGCCCAATGGATATGTCATAAAATGAGATTATAAAACCTGTGGTGTGTTTGTGGCCACAATTTATCATTATTTTTTCATTCTAGTTCCTTGCTGCCGCCTTGTGTTTTGTTGTCCTCGTCCATGGAGGACATCATGGTGGACATGGAGGACAGTCTGATACTTACAGGAAGCAAGAGGTGAGTTTTATTCATGCGACATATGTTCACGACGTTTATTCGCCATAAGCAGTGTCATATACAAAATAATCATTTGTCAATTGAACCCGGTGACGACGAATCTACAAGCCCAGAACATGATAGAGTTCTGTGGCGCTGCCTTCGCAGATCAGATAGTGGTATGTCTCAGTGGGTTCGTAGCAATGTTCCTCTTTGCAAATTCGTCGTTGATGTCAAAGAGATCGCTGGGCGGTCGAAGCGATGACGTATCCTTAAAGACGGATTTCAGTGTGAAATTCAATCACCTTTGGTTAATTCACTTATCGTAGATCGTCCATACACCCTCATTAAAGTCGTACCCCAACGCTTGAAGATCGTAGCACAGGGGTTGCTCACCAGTTGATTCGACAGCTAGTACGGCTGAGGAGGGAGTTCAAGAATAATCTTTAGGCACTAAGCCTTGGTGGTGTCCAGACCTCTTAATGAGAAGGCTGTGAACCTTCTTGAGCAAATGCGTAGGTCATAGGTGAACCTTGAAAGTACCGTGATCTTGAATATAAGTAGGAATGTTTGCCCGCTTAACTTGTTGGCGATATATTCAGTCATTTTTTTTATTTTATAGTCGACCCTTCACTGTTTTTCTGCGCCTTTTTAGGACCACGGTGGCTACGCTTTTGGTTACAACATCAAGGATGGATATGGAAACGTAAATGGAAGAGAGGAGAAGGGTGATCATGGACATGTAGTAGGATCCTACTATCTTGGAGAAGTTGATGGAAGACATCGTAATGTGCAATACGTTGCCGATAAGCTTGGTTTCAGAGCTACCATTAAGACCAATGAGCATGGAACAAAGACCAGTGAACCAGCTTTTGCTCCTTATACCTCTGCCTTTGGAAAGTCCATTCCATCTGGTTCAATCCATCACTCTGGTCATGGTCATGGATATGGTTCCGATCATGGAGTACAACATGCTACTCATGGCGGCTATGGTCATGGACACGGATATTAGTTTGCTTCATTCGCGATGATGGTCTTGAATAATCTGTGGATTGTTACGAGGCACTGTAAATACTTGAATAAATTATTTCTTGCGAACCTACCATATTGAATTTGAAGGGACAATGTCCAAAACCTGCCATATCAATTGATTTTTTCAACTTAAGATTCCACAGCTTCTGAATGCCGAAGATGGATGTTTTCGTCCGAGGACGCTCATGACGAACGAAGAGCACAGTAACGTCAAATTCCAGCTGAGCACTTACAGGAATAGGTATGGGACAGAAGACGGAACATTGTATGGGATCCGCAGAATGTTCAAAGTTATCTGCCCAAGTCCTGGTGACTTGGAGTTCCGAGAATGGTTTTCAAGTCTTTAGGGAAGCTTGAAGATGATCTTATATCTTTGAACTGAGTATCTCGGAATATCAAACTCACTAAATGGAGTCTTGAAGCCAGACCTTTTGATCAAAGTTTTGAGCATGCTTCTGTTTTGGGTTTCGGTCATCAGAGGGGTCAGAAGGGTGGGAAGAAATTAGGGGGATGCGTGCCGGAGATGTAGTGATTTAAAAACCAATTGGGCATCTCTTAGGCGGTAAAGATCCCGGGGAGGGGGGAGTATTCCCCGGGAGCAATCCCGAAAAATGTAAGAGATGGAGGCCGTGCGAGGAAGAGCAAAGATAATCTGAAGGTCGTGAGGCTGTATAGCAGTCAACGTTTTGAAGTGAGATTGGTAAGCAGCTTCCCACGCGGTGATAGCATGAGTCGAAAGGGAATAAGAACGGCCTTGTAGAAATGAATCGGGACTATCCTCGGAAAGGCCAAAGACCGAGAGCGTCTTAGAATCATTAGTATATATCGAGATTTTCCTGAGCAGTTGTCAAAGTGGCCCTGCCAAGTGAGGGAGGAGTTAAGTTGGAGATCGGGGCAGATAACTCTGGGGGAGAAGGACAGGCTGGTCTCAATGGTCTCAAAGAACCTGGGAGGGGGATATTGTAGTTATATGTATATTCATATATGTACAAGCAGGTACCCGTCGTGGGCTGCGCCCCACCCAGTTTTCGCCATCGGGTCCCCTCTCGTGGCCTTCGGCCACCGGAT
>JAQFXQ010000222.1:0-10553 GCA_034693645.1 Pergamasus crassipes | reverse complement strand
GCCCCGGAGACCCATTAGTGAGCGGATGTGGAGCAAATCTAAATAAAAATAACAGTCCATCAACAAAATTCTCAATGTCGGTCTCTTTTACTAATATCGCAGTATTTTTAAAATCCCCCGGAGTACGATCAAAACGTTTCACTAACCCAAGGCATTGGGGCTCATACACGGCGGTTTTGCAATAACGAACCCCGTGTTGGTCACCTCTGGGACGAATTTGATCATTGGCCGCCCGGAATGGTAATGCATCAATATCATTCTATACCTCATCTGACTCGTCAGGTGGTAATACGATCCTCATATGTCAACACCCAACTATCTGCATGCCTCTTCCGGTAGAGGAACGGGCCGTACGGGCGGCGGCCGTAATAAACTTCATGAGCACAAGCCCGGAAGACTTGCCACCGATCCCAAGTTTCAAGATGCTGTGAAGCGGCAGCAGGGTGATGGTTCGATTGTACTAGCACCAGCCGACGAAGGACGTAAAGTTGTCGTCCTCGACAAAAGCGCTCATGTAAGTGCGAGAAGCATTTGTCAGATGTCACGTGCTACCAACGTCTTCCTAAGAGTCCGCTTATCAAGTGGGAGCTAGACGTTATTACCCTTATCAAACATTTTGTTAAAGCCTGTGGTGGGCTAGAGCTGTATAAGCCTCATATCAGTGGGTCCGGCTCTCAAATTCCAAAGTTCTACGGGTTACCCAAGGCCCACAAAGAAGGAGCACCAATGAGAGCCGTTGTATCTTCTGTAACGGCGCCCACATACAGGATCTCCAAGATTCTCGCTACATGCATTGGGCGACTCGTGGGAAATTTGGAAATACTCTCGTGAGTGCACCACAGTTGAAGAACGCCCTACCGTCTGCTTCTGTGACACCGAAAGACGCCATGGTCTGTTCCGACGTCGTGAGCTTGTACACTTCTATGCCTATTGAGTTAGCCCTTAACTGCCACTCTCGTTGACTGGATGCTTCTTATCTGTTGGTTTGTGATCTTCCCTGGAACAGAGAAATCATATCAGCCAGCAGGTTCTGCTTAACGAACTGTTTATTCCAGTTTAACAGTATCTACTACAGACAGGTGAAGGGACTAGCTATGGGAGCGCCGATATCAAGTGTGCTGGCAGAGCTGGTCATGGAATCTATTGAGGAATCTGCTCTGAATACATCAGCTACGGAAATAAAGTTATGGAAACGATATGTCGATGCGTTTTCGTCGTAGTACCGAACGGTAAGCAAAACGACGTTTTAACTCACACGAAATCACTCAATCCGAATATTCAGGTCACCAATCAAGAAGAAGAGATTCCGTCTTACCCTTCCTAGACATGCTCATCCACCGTGGATCCACATAGTTCAGAACGTCTGTCTATAGGAAAGAAATCAGTTGCAACAGCCACTTGCATTTTCTTTACGAACACCCTCATAGTCACAAACTAAGTGTTGTGTTCGCCATGACAAGAAGAGCCATCATTCATTGCTCGACTCTGGCAGAACAAAAAGCTGAGTTGGACAAGGTGAGTACGTCACTTGCAGAACGGGACTACCCCTCTTATATGGTGAAGTACGAACTTTAAACCACAACACGAGATCCTTCAGAGAATCGTGGGTACGAAAAATCGATCTTTATACCCTACGTGCCCGGCATTTCCACTTATGTCAAGAGAGCTTTGCGCCCCCTCGGTATCCACACGAGGTTTCGACCATACAATTCCCTTCGACAACAGTTGGTAAGACTGAAAGATAGGGATCCGCCCAACCTCAGTCGAACGTGGTATACAGGATTTCGTGCACGGACAATTCGTGCAAAGCCACGTACATAGGAGAGACGAAAAGAAGACTTGAGGATCGGATTCGAGAGCCCCGCCAGGCTGCTCGTCTCCTGGACGAGAAAAAGTCAGCACTCATGAACCACTTCTTTAATCAAGAACACCTACCTGATTTTACAATGTGGAAATCTTTTACAAGGAAAATATTTGTATTCTGGAACAGAAGAATAAAAGAAGCCTGTAGAACGCAAGAACGAGAGAATCCCATTAATAGAGATGAGGGGGTTCTTCCACCATCACAGTATAAGCCGATATTTGGTAAAATGTCGAGATCTAATATGAACATGTTCAGATCCGGGCCCAACAAGACGACATTTATTCTACCTTACACTGTCTCCTAAAAGGCGGTCTCGAACATGGGATAGGTTATACCTTTGATTGTTATTATTTCAATACAAATGAAGAAGGTGGTTTGTTGATCACCGAAATATCTTGAAGACTGTGTTTTCATTTTGTGTATGCCGTGCATGCCCGAACATAGAATTCGTAATAATATGAATTCAACCGGCACCCAGCCAGTAGCATTGGCCACCGGTCTTTTCTTTAAAAGTATTTGTTTGCTAAAAGTCTCTAATATAAGTTGCGCTGGAATAACCGATTCGACGGGACGCCCAGTCTTTTCTTGAACAGAAAACTAGCTTTTAGCCCTACACGAGATACGACGCATTCGATCCTGTTTCATGTATTAAGTTTTGAGGATCAAAAAAGGCCAGCTGCGTTCGGGAGAAGTTCACTGAAAAGATGAGAGTTATTTCAGCTGACGTTTACTCATCGCATGGAGTGGAAGAGTGAAAATGAATGGATCCGCTACAAGAATGTCGCCATTTGGTCATCGTATACTATTTCACCACAAATATTGTATTCGAAGTTTTTCCTCCATGCTGATGAGTCCTGTCGTTGCAGATTGCAGAAACAACATTGTTCCAAATATCACAAAGACGTATGTTCTACAGAGTTCAGTCTCTCTCAAATTACCAACCCGTAGGCCTTCTCTTCCTATTCCACTTTTTCATTTCGTCTACTTCTTTTTTATACTAATTTATTTTTATTTACTTTAACTCTGTAATATTCAGACTGAATGAGCTTAAAGTAAATTGTTTGATAAAATGAATATACAAACTTTTTTTAAATACGAGGAACGTAGACAAAACACACAGAATGAGGATTTTCATTTAAATGACTAAGGATAAAGGAATTAAGGAACGTCGGATTGTTCAAATCGTGCCGCGTTGGCATCAGCCAGGAGCCTAATAACACCTGATAGGAATATCATTACTGATGCTACGAGAATGAAGGTGGTGTTTGTCACCAACATTGTCAACAAACCCATGAAGCCATATAACGTTCCCTTCACATATGTTATTTCAAGTTTTTCCATGAAAGTGGACACCAGTGCTTTCCAACAACAACAAAGATTCGGTGTTTCAATCATTATGGTTACAATTCCGATCAAAAGTGCAAGCAAACCAACAAGTTTTTCAAGTTTTTTCGAACAGGTCGAAAAAACCGCCGATTGAGCACATCGATCCTCCGCAAACCGCAGTGATGCGCGCAAGGACGTTCAAAATCGAGACTGTTGATGGTTCCGGTGATGGTTCATTATTGCCCGATAGATCCGTATCTGCATCAGAAGATGGCGAGACATTCATGGGCTTGCCATGATTAGATTGCACTGATGGTGATAATCGTTTCGGGTCTCCTTTTTCTTCCATGGCTGTCAATATAACCGGGATCAGCACCATTCAAAATTTCTAACATCGTCCTTTTAGATTGAATTTTTTTTTGAGGCGTTCGACGTGAGACTTCACAGAAATTCAATGGCATTCTTCAGAATTTCTATCATACCGCTGTATTTAGTTTTTCGGAAATATCCTTCGTTTGACGAGAAAGAAATTTGAGCAGAGCAGGGCGGCGCGCGGCGCGGCGTGGTGGTAGTGCGTCGCGTCGGACTTGCATTTGGATGGTCTCGGGTTCGATATCCAGATCGGCCATCCTGATAAAATGTTTCGAGTTTTTCCTGTATCACAAGGCAAATGCTGGCACGGATGTTGGTGGTCCCGCAAAACAGAAGCCTTAACGGCTTACAGCACCACAACGTTCTTAGATATTATTATATATTTTCGTTTCGTCCCACCAACAACCACTGGTGCTTCCAATGAGTATCATGAAAACCCCGCGTGTCGTCCGTAAGTCTGATTTTTTACGTGTTTAAAAAACTCACGTGGAATCTTTATTTTTGGCGGGGGCTAGGGAATCCAGTTTACGGAGATTCGGGAAGAAGACCCGCGTGTCGTCCGTAAGAGCTCTAGTCTGATTTTTCATGTGTTTAAAGTAAGCGTTGATCCCAATTCATTCGTCTCATAATTAGAGATTGGTAACAACTCACGAGGAACTTTTTTTGGGAGGGGGATTAAGGACCAGTCCAGTTTACGAAGATTTGGAAAGGTGACCCTGATACTGTGGTGACGCGGCGAGAGGGGGATTCTAAAATATTCATACTATTCAGATAGGAAAAACAGGACCCATGTCCTGTAGGTAATTGGGAGAGGGCGAACAAGAGCGAAAGATGCCCTGTTGCTTTTGTCGACTCGACGGGGTCCGGTATTAGGCTTCGAGTCCACAAACCTGGCCCCTATGGAACTCCATTAGAGTGTCCATTCTGAATAGGGCTTTCAGTTCGGATAACCGGTTGCCGGATATCCGGTGCTATCCATAGGAAACTGACCAGATAGTCTGAACGGGTATCCGGTGAAATGTTCCCGAATATCCGGTAATTATCCGGAACACTCCTGTGATACTGTAGATACCGATACCAGTGACGTTCGCCATCCCGTAGTGAAATTGCGTAATGCATATAGAACTATTAAGAAGTCTCCTGATCTCACGCGCGGCTTGAAAGCACTGACCGAGGCCAGGAACAACGGCGCGACGTTATATCTCGATATTAGCATTAGCTTGAACTCCACAGCTAATATGATATCTAGGAATTTTCGAATCGCTTATGAGGTAAACGTAATACTCCGGGACAACAATCGTGGACGTCTGGTTCTTTCAAACGCCACGTTAGTTCTCTTAAGCTCACGTGACTTTACATTGTCACAAGCAGAGGAGGAGCACTCCGTGGTGCTCAGTAAGTTGGAAAGGAGGGATGTCCATTCTCCAATATTTTGGTACGAGAATTCATGAAGCAATTACGTAAAGGGAGAAAGATTCACACAAGGATTCTAACTTTTTTCAAGAAAAGTGAAGTCGTGGTCGACAACTACCTCGGACAGACAGAAGACTTGACTGATGATGAGATTGCCGATATTATAATCGTATTTCTCAAAAAAATGACGCACGATGCATCTGCAGAAGATATCCTAGAACGTGATGATCCTTCTGTGGTTGCTAAGACAAGTTACGACTGGGACATTGTATCCGAGTGCCCTGGAGCTAGGCTTTCATCGTCCGAACCATGGCCTGGCCCTGATAGACAGGTACCTCTCCGTGATCAACTCAAAAAGTACTTACCGACGTTAAGAATGCGCTCAATGACGACTCTTCTCTTATCGATGGCGTGGGAATGCATTCGGTCCATTCCAGCAAGTGGCGTGGAGTGTGAGCGTATATTTAGTCACATTAGTTTTATTCAAATCAGGGGGCGAGCAAGCATGCATCCGGACACTCTTAACTGCAACTATTTTCTTAAGATGCAATAAGTTTTGGTTTATTGTTGGTCTGAATTTAAATTGGATGAGCTTTTAAGTATACTTATAGACAGATTGATACAAATTACCAAACACTTGCCAAGTTATAGGCAAAAGTTGAAAAAAATATCCAAAATTGACGCTAGGGTTTTTGACCGAATAATCCGGATATCCGGGTAGGATATCCGGAATTCGTCCAATCCGGATGTCCGGAATCCGGTATCCGGTTTGTCATCTATACTACTGGATACTGGAAGCCTTAATTCTGACGCAGCCTTCTCCATCGGGTGCTGCATGTCTGCAGGGTGGGCGGACGGGCCTTCTGCATTTTGTAGTCCAGAAGTGAAGCTTTCGCAGTTGCTTTGACATCCCAAGGAAGTCGGTGGGAAGGCACGCGGTCTGCCAATCGAATACTGAGGGGCCGCTGGGTCTTATTCAACAGGTTCTTGTAATTTGTCTTTCTTAGTGCTTTACTCCAAGTTGAAACGTCGCACATCATGACGTTCTGCACCGCCGTCAAGATCCTTCTTCTCATGTCATTGGCATACCCCAGTCTTGGCATCAGTCGAGTCAGACTCCAGCAACTTGGGGGTGGGCTTGTCGTGCTAAAAACAGTAGTCTTGCATCCCTCTCATAGTATATTCATTGTACAGGGTGAAACTAGCCGTTCGGAACGAAGAAGTTATTATGTTACTGTCCTTACACAGTGATGTCCGTGGAGCAAGTATAATAATCGATGGAAATAACTTCTGCTTGAATTTTCAGAAGTTCCAACAGCATATGCGTTCCTTGGGTGCTGCTTCCTATTTTTTGTAGCACTCTAGAGCTCATCTCAAGAAAATGTGCAGTGGACATTTGCATTCCCTACTATAGACATCTTCAAGGAACCTTGGCGAAAGCCTAAACTTTGTACATGTTTAGATTGGATCCAACATTTGTCGATCTTTCACTCGATCTCACACCTGGTCAATAAGAGTTGAACCAATGTTGCCATGGTGAACTTAATGACTCATTTGAGTCAAAAAGTTATTCTGAGGAATGTCTTCTCGAATGACAATAACTAGGCATGGTTTATACCGTACCAAGTAGTACCGGGTCTGCCCCGTTACGAATTATTATTACTGAGGATTAAGGTACTCTAGACAAATGACATCACGGCAACTCATGACTAAACACAAGCTAAAACGGTACTACCTTTTTCACAAAAATGTCGAGTGGAAACAATCGAAAGGCATGGCGACACAGTTTACAATAATAACAAAATTCTCAATGAAAGATGAACGCCCGTGTTATGAAGAATTATAGCCACACTCCTCAACTGTGGACGGTTTTTGGATCGACGTGCTCTAAACGTTCGGAATCAATTACTCTGAGAATGGGTATTTGACTCGGCCGTAGGGTGCGCCCTGACAGGCCCTTGCTTGTGAATGTTGTTCATCGTGTTCGAAACTCGGCCAGGCGACTGCAACTTTTAACTTCATCTGTTTATGCGAGAAATTGTTGACCATACTGATTTATTGGAATTTACACCGGCTACTGACGAATGGAAGACCGGTCAGATCTTTATCTCCGGCTATAATTCCCCAATAACTTTGTTTGGATGAACTTCGCCTGAAATTTCTTTCTGAAGGTGAATTGCAGCTTGTTGTTTGGAACACATGATTACTTAATATGAAGCAAGGAATAACTTTAAGAAGCCGTTGTATTTTTAATAACTTTCAAGTTATTCCTTGCTTCAAATTAAGTAATCTATTACTAAAGATATATCTAAATATTATTATCAAACCTTGATGATGCGCATTTTGCACATCTTACAATGAATGAAATGCTTTCTGAAGTTTCCTCATGAATATAAACATTATACTCATGAGCTAAAATAACACGAATATTGATTCGCTCCAATAGTTGTAGAGTGACGTAGGGGATGTGTTCACCGGTAACAGTTTTAGATGTGATATTGTGGGGCATGTTCACCGTGCATTTGGCATCTGCATTGTTTGTCTACTTCATGAAAACCCGTTCATCAGCATACGTGATGATGGAAGCCATGAGCAGCATGCACAGTTAAGATATGTCGGTCCGTTTGCATGCTCCCTCTATCTGCTTTGGGACATGGCAGGTTCAATGAAGATCTCTAGATCAACAGTTAGTAGTTTGAGCTCCGTAATGTACTGTGTGCATGCGTCTGTCGGGTGAAGGTATTCGTGCTTCAGTAATTTTATACAAGTGGGTATCACAGATGAACAGTACAACATGATCCTTCGTGAAGTCAGAGACTCTGCATACGTGTCTAAGATATGTTCTAATGCATGTGTCTATTCAGATGAAGTGTTTTGTACTCAAGTATGGTCATATGGAGCATAATGCATATTCCATTATGGGTGACAGCTTGATGTGGAAAGCTTGAGCCCAGTTTGTATTGAGTGTGTGTAGGTCGCCGAGTTTATGCATCACTATAGAGATGGCTGCGTTATGCTCTTTTCGAGGTGGTTAGTGAACGCTTTCGCACTAGTTATCAGCATATATTTAATATCATTAGTATATCTAAGAATATGTTATCAAAGTTTTTCCATCTTTGTATTAGTTTCCTTGTGTGTGGTGCTTCGATGTTTCAAATAACCTCATAGCGAATCACCTTCTCCATCAGCTACAGCGCTAACAATGAGTAGGATTTTGCATACTTCAAATTTTCAGTAATATCACACATGTTCTCTGTAAACCAAGAGAGGGTATGTGTTGGCTCACAACAAACACTCGTAGGTTTATACTAGTGTGTAAACCTTACCTAGTTTATGCATGATGATGCTGATGATTTTACTGTGATGCAAGTAGTTGTACTGTGTGTCTATCGAATATTTATCAATCACATCTATGCTTGCGAGTTGCTCGTAACTCTTCTCTGCAACCAGACAGCCTTTTTCCTACTCAGGAAGAGGCTTCATAGGTCTCTTCTACCCCTTTGACAGCTATTTTTTTGCAAGCACTCAAACGAAAGCAAATTCATCTCGACAGCTAATAAATGGCATGCAGATCAAGGAGCACAACAAATACGAAACCCTGCTATCATTTCATGAATGTCGGAATGTCTATGCTTAATGTGAAGACCATAGTGGTCTATGAAACACCAGCTTGACAGATGATACTTTAAGCACTTCCATCAAAGTGAACGTAAGTGACACCACAGTTTGGATCATTCAGTACTTACGATTGGAGAGCTCTAATTAAGATTTCAAAAACTCTGATTTTTGAATGTACCATTTTATGAACTCAAACAGTAGGGGCAAGAACCATCTCATTCAAAAGCAGTAGGATTGATGGAGCCGGTGACGCTGAATCTTCGACCGTTGGATCAGGAACCCATAAGGTGTTCAAGGGCTGTTCATTACGCGACTGTGGTGGGTCCACCAGACCATGGTCTTTCCCCATCAATAAAAAGAACACTTTGCTCATCACTGACCAAATATCGATTGAATCACCCCAGGACAGTAGGACAGTCGGAATACCGGATCAGACGTCTCATTCCCGACCTAATCAATAGACCAGTCCGATACACGTTAGCCTATCAGTCCCGATGTCTCAATTCCAAATCGGGCAGGTGTCTTACAGGCACAGCCTGTTGTCCACCCGATATTGCACTCTGCAGACTGCGTTTCATGTTCCAAGGAAGTTCAGGAGACCTACATTCATAATCTGCCTCACGTTCGGTGGCAAGTAAGAGGTGAAGTAGAGTTGAGAAATATTGCAAGACTGCAGTTCACGCGGTACAACTATTTTTGATGGAAAATGAAATTTCAAGGTAGTCGCCAATACAACGTTCATTATAGCGTATCACAAAGTTGATAGTAAATTAAGCTCAGCAAGTGAAGCACAAAAAGTAGTAAAAGTAGTTAATTGGAAATATTTATTGTATTGACTTCAAGTGTTCAAATAACTTTTAGCTTCAACGATTGGGCTTCCTGCGACAATCAATCCAAAGCCTGATTCCACCAGCGAGGAGGATAAAACAGGATCCATTCGCTAAGGTTGAGGTCAGCCTCGACATCACCAAGGACATCATCCCAAATGTGAGGTATAAGAATGCCTTGCAGTATGGAGCCTTGATAACCTTCAGTAAGCAAGGATCCTCATCTGGTCTCACACAACGCATGTCTAGGATCTCAATCGTCAACAGGAGACATCCAACCAGGATCCGAAAGGCTTCACTCAGTATTGGAGATTCTTCGTCGTCGTCGCCGTTGTTGAGTATGAAATAGATGCCACTGAGAATGGACATGCAGGCTCCACAAACCGCAGCACACCACGCAAAAAAGTAGAGTAGTATCTCGGTGGATCCGTCCGATCCATCAGTTGTCCCACTCTGCGTTGGTGCCTGTGTGGTCTGTGCAGCACTAGTACTCGCTGGCTTCTTCAACTTGAGCATCTGGCTCCTTTCAAGGTACAGATTAGGATTGACGCACATCGTCTTCTTTTACATTATGACTTCAAATGTTTTACGAAGGCGTTCGTCTATATTACACATTTCAAATAAGCGGTCTGTAATGTTTTTTCAAATGCATTCAGATCTTGTATCCGGTTTCAAGGTGATTCACCGGGTATGCTCCAAGGTCGCGCGCTGTCACCGTAGGACTCAAGCGCTCTCCCAGAGGGTTCCCTATGAACACTTCCACGGCTATTACAGTAACCAAATGGTGTTATTTTTCTGCTCGAAATTTGTAATTTTTGGTTTCAATCGTGAAAGGTTATTTGAGGAGAGTTCTCCAAATGGCTATCCTCAAATGATATCCATCATGCCGGGCATCACTTATAGCATGGATCAGATTTAAACTTTCCTTACGAAAATAAAAGTGCGCAAAATAGCATTGCTTAAATTGTAAAATACATTGAACCCGCTGTGAAGCCATAAAAGCCTGTCTACTTTTTTTTGCTAGCTGTGTAGCGGGGCTATTTTTTGGAACGGAGGACGTCCATCTTGGATGACGTAATGGCGCGAAGATAGATGGAGTCAGTTAGATATAGTTAGTTAGAGAGAGCGCGCGC
>JAQFXQ010000221.1:0-10553 GCA_034693645.1 Pergamasus crassipes | reverse complement strand
AATATGATCTTAACTGAGATGGGAAGGTTTGAATTAAAGGCTGGCAGAGGTAATGGTTTGCTTCATCGCGCATACAAGAATCAGCTTTGTACTCAGCCAAGCAGCGTGGAACCGGAGTGAGCCCTTGGCGTTGCAGGATCTATGTGCACGAAGATCAGAAGCCGTCTCGCCAATGACTCTTAGAATGCCTTAGTAGTTATTCAACACTACCTCAAGCATTTCGTTGAATACATTATTTTGCGAACAGCCATTTGTTACAGTGAATATGTTTGTTTAATTAAAATATATCCTTTACGATTAACGATAGAAACTAGTTTATGGTACGAATCGGAAAAGATAGATTACGATACATGGTATCAAAAGTATCAAAATTCGATACTTTTTTGAACTTCGATACCGATACCGATACTCAGTCTCGAAAGTATCGAAAGTCTCGGCTTTCCCGGCCTGGCCATCGATGGAAAACCCTTAACAAACCCCTTAACCATTAGAAAATAAAATAAGAAATATATATATATATATATATCAGTTCAAGACGCATGTATTGTGCATATAATTTTACAATTATAGCCTTAGCACTTCTTGTGCCTGTCAACATGTTTGCAAGGTCAGGAAGGCCCAGTGTGGCCAGTAGAATTACTGCTATGGAGCCAACCCAGAAGGGATCTAATGAAAATTGGGAGAGACGCGAACAGAGAGGGGAACAGCGTCCCAGAGCCTGACCAAAGAGGTTCGGGGGATCAAGAGTCGAGGGAGTGGACAGGAGGGGGGCCGGGACAGTCGTTCGTTTCACTCCCCGAGATTAGAGTTTCACAGAACGAAATTACGTGGAGATGTTTCCACAAGGTGACACCGATATGATTTGTTTAACCATTAACTTTCAAACACAATAGTTAACTGAATGCACCGTGTGCACGCAAAAGTAGGTGGGATGGTTTGATGAAGTTAAAACAGTTTGTCGTAGGAACGACGTGTTGTTTCACAGAAGAGATTACCACTAAACTTTTCTCTCAAACGCCCAAAGTAGGTCTTGAAACGAACATGATAAATATTTTCTGACCAAATTCATCTTAAATGCACATGAAGCAACCCACCTATGAACAAATATCATGCACATATCTTCAACAAAAAATACAGATTCATTTAAACTTCATCCTATGCTGTCCGGGAAAGTACTAGAATATTGTGTACTTGCAAGTACGGGTACATCTCTGCTCAAGTACAAAGTACCAAGTCCAAGTCCTTTTTGAAAATGCACTCTTTTTGAAAAGTTCAAGTACTGTACTCGCAAGTACTTTGTTCCTAACTCTGTCTTCATATAACACTTGAAATACCCGACTTGATTCAAAAGTGAGATCATTGAATGAAATGTCCCATGAGATGCACAAGGACAACCAATCACATGTGAGATGATGGATTCTACGTAAGCAGAATGATATGGCAAACGAAGCTAAAAGATAAGAACTCGAACGGATCGAACTTCCGTTTCTCGGGGGACTTGAAAGGTAATCCACTTTATGGTTTTCACGGGTGTATTTACCCCTTTGCGAGTGAATAAGTGACGTAAATGAAGCTAAGTTTTCAGTTTACAATGGCGTCAAACTCAATGATTGTTCAAGTGAAATTTCAAATCGAGTGTAACACAACTTTACTTTCAAACCCTTTTGTGTGCTGCAGATTTGTTCAAGTGAGCTAAGTTTTTTTTTTGGGTAGTGTACCCGCGATTAGCCACAATGGCGGCTAGCGTTGCGGGGTAGCCACGTGATCGGAATCGGTGAGAAGCACTCCATATATAAAAGCTAAGAAATATACGGCAGAAGTGTTCGTATTGTAGTTCCTTTTGCAAAATCATCAAACAGGTTTTGACTCCCGGAAAGAAGGGTTCACGATTAGCCTCTCACGTCTTTTGCGTCCCATTATTCTCCCGCAAATTTTCATGACAAATAAGCATGTTACATATAAACATAGAATGAGTGTGTTGTAAGCCTTACATGATTAACGTGATTGACCCGAGTGATCAGAGCAACGGACTGTGGGATTGATTATCTTCCAGGCTGACTGACCCGGACATGACCTCGTTGTTATGATTAATTCACCCCGTAATCATCAGAAGACAAATACAATATTCGTTATTAGCATTATAATATTTTTATTGATCGCATGGGCTTGTCAACTTATCCACACTGCATTAAACAGTTTCCAATTCCAGTTTATTGCCGGTTGTTTGTGACGTCGCGGCCCTTTCACGTAAGGTGGTCGATCATATAGTCTCCACGCATTTGCCCAAGGTGTGCATATAGTTTTGAGCCGCTTCACGCAATGTGTTCTTAAACTCACAATGCATTTTACGCAAAGTGGTTATAAAGTTTTGATCTATTTCACGCAGGCTGTCCACGAGGTCTCGATTCAGAACTGATACGGTGACAAGTTGCTTTCAACCAATAGTTTAAAAAAAAACGAAATTAGCTAACTTTGAAGCTCATGGCTCTTCGCTTGCAGTCTGTCACTAGAGATGGGATTGGGTATAGGTTTCCCTTGAATGATTCGTATTCAAGATACTAGCTTTCCATATTGGAAAATAGTTGTTCGAGAACTACAATGAGACCTGGGTCTGTCAACTTGGGTGTTTTGTTCACGTTGTGCGGCTAGTGTATTTGTTATCTATTAAAGAACAAAACTTATCTTGTTTTTCAAAGTGTCCGCATTCCTTTGATATTTAATTTTAGTTAACGACAGGTGAAAATAGAACAAACAGCTTCAACAACGTAGGTTGATTAAATTAATCAATCCGACTACTTTAAGCTTCAAAATGTTATTTAGAAAACATAATTCCCGTCTGTTCTCTTGAGACTTCTTCTGTGCAATCTGTCAGGTTTTAGTGGATTGTGACCTTGGGTACACCTTGGGTAAAAGGGATCGCGAAAGACCCTGGTTTGAAAACATTCTGGAGTTTTTCAGTGTGACATTGAGCTCTAATAGGTTTATTCATATACGGCCACTTCCACCAGAACCTGAATAGATAGTGGAAAAGCCTGCGAGTCTGCTACAGTGAAAAACGTCTTTATCATGAACGATGAACTTGTTTTTCACACTTAGCATCTGTGTTTGCAAGGTTAACGTATACTTTATATTGACGCATGCCGAGGAAAAACGAAGGCGAAATAAGCTGAAACACGGATTTTCGTCTAGCGGATGAAATATTCTGCGTAGATCTTACCAACATTGTCCGTGGTTGAAGATAATGGCAACAAATCAAGGTAAACAAATACTTACATCTTCAGGATTTTAAAACGGCAATGCAAGGAACGGTAAGGAAATCAAGTTGTTCGTGGTTAATTATATGTAACTCAAATCTCTCCACTCTGAGACCTCCTCCTTCTTCCGTCTGTACTTCCGGTATTATCAAAACCCGGATGTACGACCCAGCGCTGGTGGGCTGTAACTCTGAGCCACGAACTTTTCTCTGCTCTGCCTTCAGTTATAAGTAGGCAACGGGTTTAGCGCCAAACCACTACTGCTCAAACTAAACGGTAATTGAATTTTGTTTGAACTTTCGCTCGAAACAAGTTGGCTCCTAACCTGCCCTCGACAAGTTAACAGGCTGGCATGACCGATTTCATCGACACAGTTTCAACTTATGGAACACAAACACTGTTGAGTAGTGGCCTTCAAGTGTGACCCGTCAACTTCAGTGAGTTCGCCATCAATTCAATGTCAATGCTTTTGGCACAGTGTGGAGAAGATTCTGGTCACGTATCACAACTATTCAGGACATCTACTTAACTCCTTCATCCTCTTTTCATCCTTCTTATCCTATCTTTGAATCCTCATCAAATCAGAGCTTTGTCTGGTGACAGACATGATGTCAGCTTTTTTTATGATGTGATCAGGGTGGAGAGAAGGAATAGATTTGTTCAAGTTTTTCTCATCGTTCTCACTCCCTCTGACGCACGTGGTCGCGGACTGTTCATGGCTGTTGATACATGACATTGAATCATGTGAAGTGTTCTGGTTTCACGAGGAAATTTCAAAACCCCCCTTCAGTTTCCTCTTCCTGAGATCGGACATTTGGGCGTCCTGAAATTTCACCACCCCATAATATAAAACCTACACACCATGGAAGTATATGATTTTTTTCTCGTACAAGTGTTACTAAGTTTGCCATCTCTTACGAAAGTATCAAGTTCCCTTCACGCTTTTAGAATCTTCAGAATTTCCGAAACAGCAACGCAGCACTTGCATTGTTATCAACGAAGTGTTCTCCATTCGCTTCAAGGGTAACTCGATGTCACTTCGGATGCCCTTCACTAACATATTGACACTCGGAAGTGATTTGTGACTACAGTTAATTAGATTCCAGATAAGCCCCTAATGTCAAATTGTTCAATAGTAAACCGATGGACAGGTGAGGGTTGAGGATCGGAATTTAAATTAGATTCATTTAGAATTTATTGCGGTATCGTGTGGGGTTTGAAGCGCTGGTGAGGACAATTTGCGTTAGTGAGATTGAGTTCTGATACATGGAGATACATAAGTTTGATCTAAACAGAAGAGTGTTCGGCAAGACTTAAGTTCCGAAGCCTTTTGAATCAAGAAAAAAACTCGGCTCCGACATCACATTCAGTGGACTCCGGAACTCACTGTTCTTCTGGAGCACTCGTTTTGAGAAATGTGTAAAGTATCCCGTAATGGCAGACGGAATCAGGCTACTCATAAGGCTTAGCTGTCCCCCTAGGATCGCTAAGGGCGATATTTTTTGTTTTGTACAACATACTAAAGGATGAACAAAATCAGGGTCAGTTTTTTTCTCCTCGACTCTTAGTTCAAGACGTGTATCAAATCAAGCACAGCATTTTGTTATGCATTTCTCCACATGAACGGTTTAAATTTGTGACTTACCCAGGTTTTATTTAAACGAGCTTGTGACAAAAATAACGCAAATCAAGTCTTGCCAAAATTTATCTAGTCGGAATGTTTGCCTTTTTGGAGCTATCTAACAAATAAAAATCGCAAGAATCGTCTGCCATATTTGACCACTTGATGAGAAAGTATGAAATCAAGCCCGAAAACTTGTTCCATCCACATCTGACTTTGGCAATTCTACCTTACCTGGACATACCCTCGTACCAGTTTTTAAACCGCGACGGTTTAACTTGACCTTGGTGAACAGATCTGCTCACAAATACCCGCATTTTATATTCATGATCACTAAGCTCTCCCTGTCAGGTTTACTCAATCACCACCACTTTGAAAATTGCCTACACTGCTTCCGATAAATAAAAAATCTCTAAATCAAGCTCTTTGGAAACAAGCTTGAACGAAGTCGAACACAAGTCGATAAACTCAACAAATACGTTGAAGGCCGACTACTCGGGCATTTACGAAATGCGAAGGTTTTTTATGATCAACATGGTGTAAGCGTGTTTAGGTTTCATGTCCCAACGGACTTATAAATATGGCCTAATGGCTGGCTGAGGCCAACATAAAACATGAGGGATGAATACTTACCTTATCCAAGGAGTAGACACCATGAACAATCTTGCAACGCATGATCTTATGTTTGCAAAGGTTGACCAATACCCTCCTGAGGCTGTAACCTTGATAACAGAACCGCGTCATAAACGGCATCTCCTCTTCCACCAGAGCTAGGCCCGAAGCAACCTCAATCTGTTATAACTTCCTTCTTCTGCGTTCTTCTGACGAAGACTTTCCATTCTTGTTGTATCGTGTATTCTTGTATCTAAGTGTGGCTCGGCTTGTTTCTCCACGATACTTTCTGAACAAACTTAAAGACTGCATGAACCTTGTGTTCAAACCGAAAGTCCTTTTTTGCCAAAAGTATTTTCATGAGTTATAAGAAATGGCCAAACAATGTAGTAGTTTCTTCAGATGATTTGAAAACAAAAGCGTCACGAGTGAATGCTTGTATATTTTTTTTCAGTAGTGTACCCGCTGTTTAACTTTGAGGCCTGTGTTGCGGGGCAGACCAATTCCACCGCAGCATTCGCTGGTGATATATGGAATGACTTGAAAAACCTATATCAGGATGGCCGATCAGGGATTTGAACCCGAGACCTTCCGAATGCAAGTTCCACGCGCTACCGCCGCGCCACCATGCTCAGGAATATTCCGCCGTGCTGACAAGAACGATACCGATGGAGACTGTCGTGTGTTCCTTGTGTCATGCACCTTGCCCAATGTACCTAATAGGACTTACAACTTAAACGATTATTGCGAGAAAAGTAACAACAATGGCGACCGGCTTCCTATGCAACCCTGAAACTCAACAACCCATCCGTTGTCTATGCGGGTACGTAGATAGGAATTTCTTCATCCAACAACAGTTCAAGCTGACAATTTGCGCGAAACTACAGTGTCATTAAGTTTCCTAATCTCTTGTTTGACAAAACGTGTGGCTGCGAGGAGACAGGTCAAGCTAAAGAAAAGTTCAAGTCGTGTTCTTTCTCCAGCTCATTCTTGTTCTTTTCCTGAAATACTTTCTGTTAACGGTCGTAGCTGCAAGTGGAAATGTTCCCCTACTACGACAGTCAATTTCCATGCATACCTTAATACGTTCACGGTCAGCAATAATAAAATAAATGTTTCTTTACAGAAGGGATCCCTTAACCGGATATGGTGCAGATAACACAAAAGGGCATAGGCCCTAGTATTGAAGATAAACCAATCCTATAAAGACAACGATTATAGAGCCAATAACACGGAATGAGGATGCGTTTGACTCTTTATTGGCCATCAACCGCTAACAGCTGTTGGCTTTCACATTTTCCTTTCTTTGTACCCCACTTATCTTCCTCATCTGATCCCGAAAAAACATCAGAGGTAGCCTTGGAAGATGAAGGAAGAAAGACTTAAGTATTAAGTCACCTCATGTAGTTCCAGGACGAACAAGTTGTTTGCGATTCTAAACGCTGAAAAAGAGGGAATGCCCGAACCTCTAAAGGGATATAACATTGATCGTTAACCTTATGTAAATCAGGAAACCCATTTCTTTCTTTACCGACCTGAATGTAAAGCTTAAACTCCTGCTGTGTTTCAGAGAGAAGAGCTCACTGGCGAACAGAGGAATTACTAAAATGCAATCCCCCGGTACAGAGTGTAATAGAGAACACAGTTTACATGATACCAAATAGTTCTGCAGCATTTACAACGCAACACGACGAAGACGAGCGCCGTTCGAAAGAAGATTCCAAATGAATATTGAAGGGAATGTTGTTCAATTAGAGGGGAATATCTAACAAATTCCAGTCATAAAGCCAGAGAATTGCGTCAAGTTTTATTGCGTCATGTAAATAACGCAATATAATCACCAGAATTGCAGATGAACGAAAACGGTAAATGACAACGCACTGATGACAGACACTTTGGCAATGTTGAACGATGATTAGCCTGCCTTGATCTCACGGCTGGCAAACAAACCGTATTTGTATACCGCAAATGATCATTTTCGTTGATGAAGTTGTTTCGGTTGCCTGGCCACACGGTTTTGAGTATCATAATCTGAAAGAGAGATTCATGAATCAATTCCCAGTAAAGGATTGTCGAGTCTGCATTTAAAAAAAATGCAATTTGCAAAGATATTATAAACTGAGCGCGGGCAAACCGATACGCATTGCAGACTCACCCAAAATAGTTAGGTCAATGACGACATGGGATAGTCGCTTAGTAATGTAGTCTAATGCAAATGAGGTACTGAGATTTAATAATGTCACCTCACTCCCAATGTTAGTAAGAGGACTCCATGGCAGCTGTTATTATTAAGTTATTATTGCATTCTCTGCATAAACGTACAACGTTCGTGATCCTTCAAGCAGAGATAAGGCAGTTGGTTGCCTTTGGCAAAACAACATCATTGCCTTGTGCTTGAGGCAGTCCATACCACCCGTGCGTGCTCATGTGCTTGTATGGAGAATTAATTACACACTTCCGGAGGAGTGATGCGATCTTTGAACCTGTTGAATCTGTCTGACAGCAGAAGCATCGATGCCTCGCTTCTCTCCGATAAGTGTTGTACGAGAGGTTAATTTATTCGCTCGACTTTCTCCTCTGAAAAAGCATAAATTACATGTCGAAGCGGAAATTGAGGCGTTCGTAAGCATCTAGGCATCTTGCCTGAACCGATCGAGTAGATCGTTCGAATAGCTTCAGAGTGGTACCTCGAACGTTTTGAGGGTTGATCATGTTCAATGACTTAATTACCATTCACTAATTGGCTGGTTAACAAAAGAGCATCGAGTGGGTTTGTTTCAAAACAATTTTACCTGAAGGAATTTCAATATTACTAAGAGGAATTTTGGCATAAAGAAAAAGATGAGTCGATAACCATTAACTGATATATTGGAGTTACACCAACTTGCTGGCTACCTAATGGCAAGGCTGGTACTGGCCATCTACATGTCCCTATAAAATAAATACAAGGTGTTGCTGGGGTCGTAAGGTCAGGGCCGTGCGAAGGTAAAGCTGCGGCAGGGGCGAACCCACAATTTGGCGCCCACGTTGCGCATTTCTTGATTTGGCAACTAGAAATTGTCGGCCCCTTGCTAATTTTGGCGTCCTCGTTTCGCATTTTCTGACTTTTGCGGCCGAAAAAGAAAGGTCCCTCAGACCCTCGGATTGCGGCATCCTGGGCCAATTTTGGCGCCAGTAGGACCCGGCGCTCGGCCCTGCGTGAGGTACGAGTACGAGAGTTGCCGCAAGGTAACCTACAAGTGAATAACAAATTTGGTTTGAACAATGGATGTCTGCAAGTTGATCCTAGTTCACTCGATAGATGCCGCGCATCGGACAGCTTAGGGGTTCTGTTCGTGCCATACTGTGCCCTAAGTTCAGATCGGATCCCTCAACTGGCACGTTTTCTCACTTCCGTCTTCAATTACTATGAGGGGTTAAGCTGTTCATTCTGATGCATCAGACGTGGTATCCGCTCAGGATACCACGAATTCCAGATTCGGTGTGTATTTAGGACTTCAGAGCTCTCCTGCACACATCATTCAAGATTAAGATGATAGAGAAGGAGAAGGTGAAAAGATACTGGGTGGGGGAGTAGGTGCTCTGTGGTCCAAGAGCGACACAAACGTATGTCAGATGTCACAACTATAATAGGGATATCACACCCCAAAATTAAGATGTTTGGCCGGACTAATGGTACTCCCATCATCCTTGAGAAGATTTTCTCCCCTCTCTCGAACTAAGTCCATTCTACAACCTCTAACTAATGACAATCTCAAGATTCTTTACTCATACTTCTTCTATGCGGTTTAGACGGACGGGCGGTCGGTTGTTTTCTGATATTATTATGGACCGCTACAGCATTAGCGCCTGCACTCTCGCCCTACTTTGCGCTTACAGCAATGACGTCGAACTAAATCGGATATGAAAGAATTGTCCTGATATCAGAAACTTACTCTGCTGCATCAGAATATCTCAATCTTCGGACAGAATTTCATCGCGCAGTGATATTTACGGTTCAATAATCATTTGCAGAGCTCAGCATAGGTCGATCTGAACGAGAGGTATTTCTGAGGACCTACACAAGTTACTGTTTCGGGAGAGGTAATCGTGTTTGCGCATTTGTTCTAGTTTTAGTTGTATTTTAGTGGAAATGTGTGGAAATATGAACAGCTGACGACCCTTGTTAATGTACTAGAATGGTACCTCACGAACGAAAGCTGAGAAGGGAGGTTGCTTCATTCCTCTGTTCTTGAGAAGAACCATGACGTCCAGAGGAGTTAGCTAGAGTCCTGTAGCTGTGAGCTATTTTGGGAATCGATTCGAGCGACCGTGTACGCAGGTAGATACTATAATTTTTCACGTTGTTTAACACAATTTTTTTCCTCTGCCAGTTGTGGATTTTCCCGTTTAGTGTTTCCTTACCTTTAACTGCTGATACTGATAACTCAAAAAAGCTGTAATTAATATCTGCATCACACTGGAGAAGTAACAGCTGGCCATTGAAAGTTGAAAGACTTGCAGGAGAACAATGAGGCTGCACTGTATACCGGCTTCCAGGTGTGCGCGCTCGTACTTTCTAAATTAATTGGAACCTACAGGTGAGAATTGCATTTTTTCTAAGGAACACAGATGGCTGGCTCAGTTTCCGGCGCGGAAAATAAGCCGCGTCGATTCGCTCGACTGAACTGAAGATCAGTTTCGCCGGCCCAGAGAAGTTATAAAACGGACAGAGTTTGAAAGCGGATATTCTTTGAGTCTCATAAACTCGAGTCATTCCGAATGCCATACAACGTCTTATCCTTCTCACATTTACATTCAATGAGATGCAGTGATAATTTCAGATGTTTGAAAACGAAGTACTTCATTAATTATGCAAGTCGGACCAAGTGTTATTGTAAATTCGTGACAGTTTGTGGTTTGAAAAAAATTGGAATGAACAGATAGGATCAGTGCTCCTGTGTTGCAGTGCTGAATTTCATTTCGTGTGAACACAGTTTGGAATACGTATTGAATCCTAAGACAAATTGTTGTAACTTTCATGTAGCCGCTGTGTGTGTAATTATGTACGAACGCTATATTTTTGT
>JAQFXQ010000220.1:2500-10553 GCA_034693645.1 Pergamasus crassipes | reverse complement strand
TAAAAAGCTCGTAGTTTGAAAACTTGTCTGGGCTTTCAACTGTCGCCGAATGGCGTCGCCGTTAGCCTTGCACAAATATGGATGACTGTTTTAGCCGTCTTTACTGACTGGTTTATAAGAGTCATCAAATATCACTTTGATTAAATTAGAGTGCTCAAAGCAAGTGTGTTACTTGGATATAAATGCATGGAATGATGGAATATGTTGTTGTTCTATTTGTTGGTTTTTGAATGATGAAATGATTGAAAGGAACTGTTGGGGGCATTCGTATTGTTGTGAGAGAGGTGAAATTCTTAGACCACAGCAAGACGAACTACTGCGAAAGCATTTGCCAAGAATGTTTTCATTGATCAAGAACGAAAGTTAGAGGTTCGAAGGCGATCAGATACCGCCCTAGTTCTAACCATAAACTATGCCAACTAGCAATTTGCTTTGTATTTTTTATGACTAAGTGAGAGGCCACGGGAAACCTAAGTAGGGTTATGGGGGAAGTATGGTTGCAAAGCTGAAACTTAAAGGAATTGACGGAAGGGCACCACCAGGAGTGGAGCCTGCGGCTTAATTTGACTCAACACGGGAAAACTTACCTGGTCCTGACACTAGAAGGATTGACAGATTGATAGCTCTTTCTTGATTTGGTGGATGGTGGTGCATGGCCGTTCTTAGTTGGTGGAGTGATTTGTCTGGTTAATTCCGATAACGAACGAGACTCTAGCCTATTAAATAATACACGGAATCTTGTCTTCCGCGGTATTTCTTAGTGGGATCAAGCGTGTTTAACGCTTTGAAACAGAGCAATAACAGGTCTGTGATGCCCTTAGATGTTCGGGGCTGCACGCGCGCTACATTGAAAGACAAAATGAGTACTCTAGCCTTTAATAAAGCTAGAAATCTTTGAATGTTTTTCTTAATGGGGATAGGGGATTGCAATTGTGCCCCTTGAACGAGGAATTCCCAGTAAGTGCTAGTCATTAGCTAGTACTGATTACGTCCCTGCCCTTTGTACACACCGCCCGTCGCTACTACCGATTGAATGGTTTAGTGAGATCATCTGAGTGAGCTTATGGGTGCATCTGCATGTGTAAGATTTGCAAAGAAGATCAAACTTGATCATTTAGAGGAAGTAAAAGTCGTAACAAGGTTTCCGTAGGTGAACCTGCGGAAGGATCATTAATGTAATAAATTTGTCCATTCGGATGATATTGTTATATATTTGTAATCGTTGGATGTTTCTAGATAGAAGCAGCCAATGTCCTTATCATGAGCGTGCAATTCACTGTCGTGGACGGAGAATCGAGCTTTCATCGCCTCTTGTGGCGATTCTTTTTCCCAACAAATGTTATTGAGAGAAAACAAATCCAAAACTCATTATGGGGGATCACTTAGTCCTTAAATCGATGAAAAACGTAGTAATTTGTGAAAATTAATGTGAGTTGTGAAATTTTGTGAGCATTGTGTTTTTGAATGAAAATTTTAGCTTGAATCACTTTGTGTTTGAGCTGCATTTGTTTCAGTATATATTATTAAAGCAATGTGTCTTTGCTGGTTGTATATGTAATGTGTACCACCGCATAAGTTCTTCAAGTTCTTGTATGGAACATCGTTAAAGTACCAACTGCTTTGTATCTGAAATCAAGTGCGAGTACCCTCTGAACTTAAGCATATCAATAAGAGGAGGAAAAGAAATCAAATGAGATATCCGTAGTAGCTGCGAGTGAAATGGAATGAAGCCTATAACCAATTCTTATGTCATGAGACAATAAGAGATGAGGTGTAAGGATGGTTCAATGACAGTTGTTAGGCGATTTAATTACTATTGAGTGAGTACTCTGAGAAGGTGAAAAGCCTGTAGAATCGCCGTCCACAGCTGTCGTGGACTATCTAAGAGTCTAGTTGTTTGAGAGTACAACTTAAAGCTGGTGGTAAATTCCATCAAAGGCTAAATATTGAAAGGGACTAATAGCGAACAAGTACCATGAGGGAAAGTTGAAAAGAACTCTGAAGAGAGAGTTCAATAGTACGTGAAACCATAATGAGTAAAACGGATAACTGTACTATTATAGTACTATGCTTTTCAACAGTTAATGGCATTTTTCGCTGGTACGTGGCGTTAGCTGTTTTTTCAGCAAAACACTCGTGCTTAGAAAGCTGCGGTAAGCTGTGATTTGGTGCGTAGTCTATCATTAAAAAGCTCTACGACCCTTACAGAGGTGTGTGTCAGTTCCCGCTATGCGGGAAGACGCGTGCTGTGTTATGTGATCGCTGAGTTTGGCTGAGATTACTTTAGCCCGAGACGCTTCAAGCTTTCTGGAGTCATGAATGTCTAGCAGACTTGTTTATTCTAGTTTGTGGCGAACATGGCCCCGTGGTTTGTGTCTTGTGTTTAATGATTAAGTACTAGTTATTCGACCCGTCTTGAAACACGGACCAAGGAGTTCAAATGGCACGCGAGTCATTGGCTGTAAACAGCCAAAGGCGAAGTGAAATGCGAGCGAATTGTTAATTGTGTTAGTTACACGATGAAATGATAAGCTACTGATGTTTTCAGGCATTTGTAGACTACAAGCGTGTCGTTTGAGACCCGAAAGATGGTGATCTATGCCTAGTCAAGATGAAGCCAGAGGAAACTCTGGTGGATGTCTGAAGTTTTTCTGACGTGCAAATCGATAATCTGATCTGGGTATAGGGGCGAAAGACTAATCGAACCATCTAGTAGCTGGTTCCTTCCGAAGTTTCCCTCAGGATAGCAAGCGTACAACGGTAGTTTCATCCAGTAAAGCGAATGATTAGAGGTATTGGGGCATATGTAGCCTCAACCTATTCTCAAACTTTTAATGGGTGTGAGTTCTCTTTCTTAATTGAAGAGCTGCTGATAAATAAGTATGCTTAGTGGGCCATTTTTGGTAAGCAGAACTGGCGCTGTGGGTTGAACCAAATGTTGAGTTAAAGTGCCTAAAGCTATAATGCGTATGAGATCTATAAAGGGTGTTAGTTGCTGAAGACAGCAGGACGGTGGCCATGGAAGTCGGAATCCGCTAAGGAGTGTGTAACAACTCACCTGCCAAAGCAACTAGCCCCAAAAATGGATGGCGCTTTAGCATTGTACTTATACTCGACCTCCGATCTGTGTAACATAGATAATGAAACACTCGGAGAGTAGGAAGGTAACGTGATAGCGTTGAAGGATTTTGCTGTAAAGTAATCTGGAGCTGTCACGTGAGCAGATCTTGGTGGTAGTAGCAAGTACTCAATTGAGAACCTTGAGCACTGAAGTTGGGGATGGGTTCCATGTGAACAGTAGTTGATCGTGGGTCAGTCGGTCCTAAGCTTATGATGAAATATGTGTTGAATGTGTATAATTAAGTATTGTCACTATAAGCGAAAGGGAATCAGGCTAATATTCCTGAACCTACACACCGGGATGCTGCTTCGCAGCAAATGTGGTAACACAAGTGCACTCGAAAATACCAAGTAATAGGCTGGGAAGAGTTGTCTTTTCTTTTTAAGTCGCTTGTGCCCATGGAATGGAGTAGATTTGAGATATGGGCAAGAGTGACATAAAGCTGCTCATTTTAGAGCAGTTCAGTTGATTTACTTGGTCCTTGAAAATTCGAGTGTGGTAATTATCTTGGTGGTAGACCGTACTAGTATCCGCAGCAGGTCTCCAAGGTGAGAAGCCTTTAGTGTCTAGAATAATGTGGGTAAGGGAAGTCGGCAAAATGGTTCTGTAACTTTGGGAGAAGGAATGGCTCTGAAAGTTGATCTGGTCAGGTTTACAGTTTAAGTATTTATGACATTGTGTTGTGGCCGGAAGGGTTTGTCTTGTACTGCCCATCTGGATGATGACCGGAGTTGTGCTTATGGACATTGTTAGCTATTTTTGCTTGGCAAAATGACCGGAAATCATCAACTACTTCAGAACTGGTACGAACTAAGGGAATCCGACTGTCTAATTAAAACAAAGCATTGTGAAGTCCAGTAATTGGTTATGACACAATGTGATTTCTGCCCAGTGCTCTGAATGTCAAAGTGAAGAGATTCTTTGAAGCGCGGGTAAACGGCGGGAGTAACTATGACTCTCTTATGACTCTCTCCCCTGCCATCGGGGTGAACAGTCGACTTCACGTCGGCTCCACCAAAATTGGTTGGTTTTGTGAAATAAATCAATTTTCTGTGGGTGAAAGCGGTTGTGAAATGTTAACCGTGTTGTGCCGGTTTGATTAAGGTGTGTTTTACCAAAATCAACCGGAAAGTGGTGACGCAGTGTGCAAATCTCCATCCTACGGGGATTCCTACAGGAGAAGGCCAACTGGAGCCTTGTACACCACCAATATCGCCGGAATTCGCACTTAAAAGCTCATCACCGAAACGGGCGGGCACATCAGTGTCTGCCCCTAAGTAAGTTATAATTTTCAATATATGGATTATACACTTTGATGAAGTTTAAGTGGTGATTAAGTGCGGATTCCTTTTATTCCCGGTACTGTTGTGTACACTGGATGTATGGGGGCCGCCATCTTGATCTCATCATCATCGGCTGGCCCAGCCGTTCATCATCATCACAGGCGACCTTGGGGCTGCCTGTCGAGTGTGGGCGGAGCCTGCCCAGCAGCACGACCAGAGAGGGGGTAGACGACGTTGAGGGAGAGGAGGTTGGAATCCGGTTGTGGAAAGGAGGATACGGGGGTGGAGAGGAGGATACGGGAGACGGCCACAGAGAGGAGGAGACGACAACGGAGGGGAGACTTCGAATTACTATTGGACACTTATAACTCGAATCGGTTTTTTTTCTAAGTAAATTTTACTTTTATTTGCAATTTTTATTTACATTCCCCTTAATTTTGTGATTCATTAGAGACCCTTACGGCACCGCTCGTCATCAGAGTAGCCGAGTTATAAGCGTTTAAGTGTAAACACGATCTTAACATTTGTGACAAAATTGTTGTAGTATTTTTTTAATATTTTTTTCTACATTTCTTTCAATTTGACCTTTAATTTGAGACCCCTAACTCACGGCTCGCTCCAAGAACAGACGAGTTATATAAGCTAACGTGAAGACGACAAAATCATCCAAGGGGAAAACAGGCTCATTGGTCCAAGATTCTGCCAATGGGTCTGTCTGGTTTTAACTAAAGTGAATCTGTAAACCAACTGCTGTTGGAAACCCGCCATCGAAAGGGCACCGATTTTTGCCAAAATTATAAGGTGCTCACCAACGGGTGAATCTAACTCGTTGGAAACGATGGCGGACCAGGTGCACGAGGATGCGGGGGATTGTGTAGAGGAATTCGTTCCCTTCTATCCCTTCCCTGAGGCTTTAGTTTGTACATATCCTGATTGTGAACATAAGACCCGTTTTACAAATAGGAGCAGTCTATACGAACACTACACAGTGCTCCACGATGTGTCGGTCACGTGTGGGATTTGCAAGGCTCAGGCATATTCCAGGATGGCTTCTATGACGGCACATGTCACCAAGTGCAAGAGAAACTATCAAGAAGAGTTCGCCCAATATGAAGAGGAGTTGGCAAAATTGAATGAGGGATCAATAACGGAGTCACAGAGGCGAAAGCGTAACGTATGGACCAGAGTGGACAAGACCCGCATGGCTCAACTAGAGCTACATGCGCCACCCGAGGTTTTCATCAACCAATACCTAGCAAGCAAGCTGGGTAGAGATGAGACCTCACTGAAGAACATACGCCTCAAAAACCTTGAATACAAGCGTATTTTGGCGGAGCTCAGGGAGCAGGAGAAGACGATGGTCGGTCCTGAGGTTACTGCTGAAGTGATTCCGGATCCCCTTGAATTCAACATGGTGAACCCATCCCCGCTGGACACAACATCGTCTCAGCAACCGTTAACGCAGGAAGAGCCACAGTCGAGGAGACGCCGAACGACTGTCTTTGAAGACATACCGGCCTTTGATATTCAACCAGTGGTTGAAAGACTGGTGAGTTTCGGGTTGAGGAGAGATCTGTCAGCATCGCTAGCGATGGGCCCAGCTTCGTGGGCACTGACACAAGAGATCTTCCAAAGCTTCGATATAAAGCCAGTAGTAAAGAAGAGCCGTGGACCGAGGGACACTCCGAATGGGGTGGGAGGTGGTCAGGAGAAGAAGATGAAGGCTTCTGCTCGTAAACGGAGGGAATACATACGCCAACAAGAACTCTTCAAGAAGTCTCAAAAATCGTGCATGGACTACTTAAGAACAGCCCATAATTCTAGCACGAACTCCTTGGAAGATCCGCCAACCAAACCACAATACGACGATGTAAAGTCTGTTTTTGAACGTATTGTATCGCAGACTGGATCCACTCCCCCGGGAGCTGAGGTTCAGTGCGAGATCCCTAGGATCACAGACTCCGGGATGATACCATTCACACCCGAGGAGGTTATTCGAACATTGAAAGGGTGTCGAGAGAAGTCTGCAGTCGGCCCTGATGGCTACGGCTTTGCAGCGCTGAAGCGTTTGCATCCGGAGATACTAGCTACGATCTTAAATGGTTGGTTAGTGGATGGGCATGTACCATCGGAACTAAAACAGTCTCGTACTGTCATGATTCCAAAATCTTCCACGCCGAAGACTGCGGGTGACTTTCGACCCCTGACAATCGGACCCTCTATATTACGCCTCTATACGAAGATCTTGTTCAACAGATTTTACCAGATGCTGAAGCCTCACGACCTTCAATCAGGATTCTGCTTGGACAGATCATGTAGTAATAACACCCTACCGTTGGAGGCGGTGGTACGGTATAGGCGTAAATCGATGAAACCCCTGTATGCAGCCTTTTTGGATCTCTCTAAGGCTTTTGATTGCATACCTCACAGTAGATTACTGCAGGCAATGTCGGATAGAGGGTTCGATGATCGCTACATAAAGATTGTACAGGATCTATATAAGGACTCCTCGACGACAGTCCATCTTGATGGACACACTGATAACATTCCAGTGCCTTGCAGGAGAGGGGTAAAACAAGGAGATCCCCTTTCGCCCTACTTGTTTGCTCTAGTGGTAGACCCTTTATTGTACTTGCTAAACTCCCATTCAGGGGCGTTACAAATTCCGAGGTTCGAGATAGGAGGTAAAGGTGATGACGAGGGCTTAAAATACGGGAGTACTGCGTTTGCCGATGACTTTGTTCTAATGTCAGGGTCTCAAGACGGCGCGCAACAGATGCTCACCGCAGCTGTTACCTTCTTTGAGGGCCAAGGACTAGCCGTCAACCCCACCAAAACGGTGGTATTCGCGTTTGACGTAGATCGTAAACGAAAGCAGTTCAAGAGGGCCATGCCACTGGAAGTAAAGGGTCAACCGATCGAACCATTGAGGGATGGTCAGGAGGTGAAGTATCTTGGTATTAAGATGAAGTACCATACGGCGCCCGTGCTGGATGAACAGGACCTTAATAACGACTTGGTGGTTATCCAAAAAAGTCGTCTGAAACCATTTCAGAAGAAGGAACTAATCCGGTGCGTGGTGCAGCCTAAGGTACTATACGCGCTAGCCAACACGACTAAGGTGAAGCAGGAGTCGATAAAAGCCGATCGGATGATCAAAAGAGCTTTGAAGGCTATGATGCATGTGCCACACTCATTTCCTGACGAACTCATATATTTAAGATCGAAAGAGGGGGGGTTGGGGCTTCTTCATCTGGAGCATACTTCGGAGCGAGTGCAGTGTAAGGCAATTGCGCGGCTTAAGAGATCAACATCTGATGTCATTCACTCCATCCTCGCGGAACCAATGATGGCAAAACACATTTCAGAGGTGTGTTTGCGCCTAGGAGTTCCAGACAATCTTACTGATCGCAATCAGTTGGCTATTGCTCTTGAGAACATTCGCGAGGAAAAGGAGAAGGAGAGAAGAAGAAGGTACACTAACCAGGACCTTTTCTTATACCTAAGAGATAGTCACTCCAATGGTTGGTTGGGACCAAAGAAGTATTTGAAGGAAAGAGACAAGATTGATGCTCTAAGGCTGCGTACAAACCTTTATCCTGTTCGAGCTATGACGAATCGTGGTAGCACAGATCCTAGTGCCACTCTC
>JAQFXQ010000219.1:0-10566 GCA_034693645.1 Pergamasus crassipes | reverse complement strand
AAAAATCTTCAACTCTCGAACAGGCTTCACCCCACATTTTTTGCTGTCACCCGCACTCGATAATATCCGCAATGTTCACAGTTCACCGTTGGTCAAAGATCGACATCCAGAAGTCACTTAACGTTGTGGTGAGAAACACAGCCAAGTCCCGTAGAATCTTTATGCGACGACCAAATTCTTAAACAAGCAGAACAACACTGATGAGAATCACAGACTAATAATCCAAGAATTTATGAGTCAGTTTATATTTTTCTTCACAGTCAATGGTAGTAGCACACACGATAACAAAGCGAAACAACTTAGAACTGATACTTCGGACGAACGTATTCACTGGCTTAAACGGAAAGTACAACTCAAGCTAAAGATGAATCCTAGAAGAGATTAGCAATCTTCTCTTGCTCTTATTCCAGCTGTCCAATGCTTTCTGAGGTGATCCCGGTGATAAAGTGGCGAAATTATTGATTGGATTCGATCTGTCCTTGCGAACCTCTACTTAGAAGGAAGTGAAGTCGTTCCAAATGATTGTGAATGATCTTGTGAAGGAAATTATCGAGGAAAATTATGTTTGATCAGGCTTCAAGTAAATACGAGTCATTCGATAACTCTTCACCACTCTCTGATCGGTTTAAATATCATGATCCAAAATAATTATTACCACTTGCTCATAACGATCAAACACGTCCAATGAATTTGCTCAGCTGTCTCAAGAATCTCCAAGGACACGAATGGTTTATGGTATTTGCAATTCAATCTGTCAGGCTGTGATTTTTCCTTCCAAAATATAATTTACTCCACAAAGCAGAATAGTTATCGCTTGATGTGCCTGATTATATTTGACTTTTATCGCTAGTCTTGTAATCACACGACCGATTGTACACTGCCCAAGGCAACTTCGTTCCAATGTCAGAGCGCCTGTTCGGTCCCGCACTCTTCGAATCACACTTCCTACGGACTTCTTTCAAATTGCATGTTGATCTGCAAATATGCACTTAGAATCCGACATTATGATGAACTCTAAAATTTTCCTGCATCAAACATATGCACTTTGTTCGCCATGCACTTACGCCGTAGACGTTGGTGCCCAATCACATGGATTTCACTGAAACGATCAAATATGAACATTAACATTCAAATATCCCACAGACTAAACACTGACTCAAGTGTCTACAATTTAACGCAATATTAATGCGCGAATATACACTGGTTGCTGAAGCAATCCAACTCTAACGAATATTTCAAACTGTGACAGATTTTTCGAATCACTCCGTCACTAGTTAAGTCCGGGTTTCAATGTGTAGACTCCGTACCTATAGTTAACACGATAGTTATATCCAAACTTCGATGGAGGCTCAGGTCGGAATTAAAACACTAAAAATTATTGAATTTAACTAAAAGTAACTAGAGCCACCAGAGCTGGCTAAACACGGAGCCTACTGTCAGGGCCTACTGAATCTTATTAGATCCTCCGTTGTATTCTCTCCGGCCAACATTCCTTCAAAATCTATCCAACCTCTACTACACATCACCATATTATTATACCTCCATTCCACACATGGCCCTCTCTCTCTTATATCCCATGTTTGCCCTCTCTCAATTTGAATCAAATAAACCTGTGATACTTCAGAGAGAATTTGTGAGATGGTGGGAGATCAGGCTAGGCATGTGAATTTCCATGAACACCAAAATCTGAAAAGTCTAATTTAGTAGCCAGCACTCGGGACTTTTCTCTAAACTTTAAGACAGCAAGTCAAGAAATAAGAACCAACCCTGACTGGGGAACCTGTTCGCTGACATGCCCGATTGTTCCGTCGGAAATCCCATATTTGCCTCCCCGACTTACTTCAGTTTTCGTTTACACTAACTATGTTATATAAACAATTACTCTGAAATTTGGCATAATAGTTATACGCCCTTAAACACATGTTTGGTAGTTGCCATTCCGGTAAAGTAAGGGTGGTTAACTTCACATTGGATTTATCACCGAAATTGCTGTACCGTTCGTTACAATATTGTACTTTGAATATAACTACTTCTTGCTCTACTTGTAATATATTTCTTTTGAATCATACTCGGTCCTTATACTCCCAAGCGCGATCGTTTATGCCATATGTTATACTAATTCATAATCAAACATTCATTAAATCCAGAGAATATTCACAAGAAACCACCACAATATCTCCAAGCAGAAAGAAAGGAGTCGCAAAGGTACCCTGCGGGACCCAACCCTAAATACCGGCCAGGAGACATGTGTGTCTAAAAGTACCACACAGCCCATGGTATCATGTCAAAGAAGGGGAATAGATATTGGCGCATTTCTTATAGAAGTCTCGTTGGTACTTTCATAGAAGACGGTAACGTCCCACACATTGAGTGGGCTAAGTTAGTCGCTAGATGGCAGCACGGCTGAACTATTCTAGCAACTGTTAACAGAATTTTCTGTCATTCCTATAACGCAGTGCCTAAAGTAGTGTATTATTTTAGAAAATGACGAGTGGTGACGTATTCTACGGACACAGATGTTAAATATGAAACCAGTGGTTTTGTTTCAATATAATGGGAATAGGTACCTATTAGCGACTGCCGTTGGAGAGCTTATTAATTAATCGCGCTGCGTCCTCTTAATTGCTGACTAATCATATTGACTATAAACATTATGACCACAATATTGTCAAAGGTACTTGGGACAGCAATATTCGCCTTGGTTCAACTGGGCTCGCGTTCCCGCTAGTAACAAGATGGTAGTTTGAGCAAGCGTTGTTTGTGTCAGAAAAAACTTGGAGGAGAACAATTACGCGATATGCAGCAGACCGGGCAAAAATTTGTTCAGATATGATAAAACAGAATCAGACTTAAAACTGAAACATCAAAAAGTTCCGACACCGGGAATCGAACCCGGGCCTCTCGGGTGAGAGCCGAGTATCCTAACCACTAGACCATGCCGGAGATACAACCCTAACGGAGAAAAGTCATAGCGTGCACGGCATATATGCACTGTTTTGTGCGTTACCAGCGTATTTTAAACTTCACCAAAGACCCAATTAGTGTACAAGCACATGCCCTGTATAAGGTTTTGTCATAATTAGCAAGTGCAGACGTGCAGTTAACCTTCATGTTCAGACGACATCAGATAGGAGAAATGTCAAACCCGGGTTGTAAGTGTAGGCATAGAACCTCTGGCTCAGAATGAAACACTGAGCGGCCCACTAGCTCAGTCGGTTAGAGCGTCGTGCTAATAACGCGAAGGTCACAGGTTCGATCCCTGTGTGGGCCATTATTTTATAAAAGTTTTGAGTGTGGAGTATGAAATGCACGAGTTACCAGACACCTACATGACAAGCGACCATTGGGAACAAGTGTTTTTCCTCGCAGATAGTGTTAGGGTGAACCGTAAAAAGTCGTTAGTAAAATTTGAACCTCTGTTGGGAATTGAGAAAGAAGGTGCGAAGTGGTCTGTACTCGAATTGTATTAAAAGGCGCTTCGAGTCTGAAATTCCTGGAAAGAGAAAAATATAGGTTACGCTTAAATAGCAAATAGTTTACCAGAGAGCAAAAATGCAAAAATTGTGGTTCAGTTGCCATTGTTATTACGTCCCTGTACAGAGGTCCAAATCGGCCTGACGCCAGCTTCAAAGTGCGCAACTACGTTTGTCGACTATCCATCCACTCTTCGTTTCTGTGGGTCTCTTTCTGCGTCCTGATGGAATTAACAATTATATATTTACGTAATATTTGTTAGTTAGGAAATGGACTCCCAACTCAGAAACTTCAGTCAAATCCCACAGCCGTTTACAGAGATCGGTGATGAGGTCTTTCGTCCGACTGCCCATGCTACCCAGAGTCTCGAACACTAATGGAGTGAACTCGTATTCACTCGCGATTTTGGCATACCTTAGGGTCTTACGTCTCTCTGATACATTCGCAGTGGGACCTGGTGTGTTCCTTGTGTCGCTTTACCTATTACTTTTATAAGAGAGGGCGAGCGTATCCACCACGGTGACGTCCCACGGCGCACATCGTCACATCATCCATTCAACCAGAGTAATCCTATCGGGATGAAATTTATAATTGAAGAATCCGATTGGTTCCCTCCTGGTGGGGATATGAACAGAGTTCAATACCCCCTTCACTGCATCATTCAGGGCAGAATACCTAAAAATCGTTTCTCGACAGCGTCTGCAGCGTAGTCCGTGCGTTTCCGTGTGTAAGCCTTTTCGACTTATCTAAAACTTCGACTTTCGCCCAATCGGACGCGTGGTCCCAATTGTCAACCTCGCGTTCTTCAAGTTTTGTAAGTTGCCCTACCTAACACTATCTTATCCTTTAGTACATGGAACCCGATAAACAGCGGACGATTGTTAGGAGAATGCTACTGAATTTTCCCGGGGTACCAGCCGCCTCGGCACTGAAGAGTTCACTTTAAAGGAAATCTGCAGAATACAAGCATAACGCGGGAGGGAGCGTAGATCAGAGTTCAGGTATCATTCTCAGAATATCAGTTTTTTTTTGAAAACAGGATCACATCCCCCATTGGGCAGAAGTCGAGGTTATAGAGCGAAGAAGTTCACAGAGAACCTAGCAAAATAAGCGGTTCAGATATTCGTTACCATTTGACTATAGATTACCTGAGCAAATCAAGTCTATTGATGGTTATGACGCGGTCATGACAACTAATCTTAAGTAATATTTACAAAGCTATTGAGTTGTGATTATGCATTGTGAGTGCTAGTTGTACGGGGCAGGGCCGTGCGAAGGGGACGACGGCCACGGGCGCAGGGTCATAGGGGCGCCCACTTGACCGGCACGCCGCGAGTCGAGAGTCTGGGGACCTTTTTTTTTGTCGCCAATGTCAGAGAGTGCTGACAATTTTCGGCGGTCGAGCCGAAAAATCCGACATGTGGGCGCCAAACTGAGGGTCGGCCCCGGCCGCCACTTTACCTTCGCACGGCGCTGCTCACATTATTGGAATGATCTACTAAATAATCCTTCGTCCATGCTGGACGTCTGCGAATCCTCTTTGCGTCAGCCTGCGCTAAAGTTGAACCCTCTGTTGACATATCACTTTCCGAACTCGTTCTGGAGTCGCAGTTATTTGAGGTGGAGGGTTCACTTTCCCTTGGATGGTCATCAATTATCAAGGAGGCATCCGATCCAAGATCGGGTTTATAAGCCATGTCCCCTGACAGTAGTATCCCGTTGCCCGCCTTAGTCAAACGAGCAATATTCCAGCGTTTACCATCGCTGGCAACATACGAAGCCTCACCCACATGCTTCACCAGGCTCACTGGAGCCGAGCACTTGCTGTCACCTTTGGGAATCATGCCCGGTCTCTCGATTCGCACCGACTCTCCCTCACTAAACGTATTATTCGCATAGGCCTTCTCCTTCATCTGCACCCGCTTCCGCCAGTCCTCATGTTCAACTTCCACCACGGGTTTCTCAGAACCGATGGTCAGGGAAGTTCTCATCAGGCGACCATGCAACAACTTCTAGTTTTGCCTGTGGTGTACTCTTGTACGACCCAACCATCTCATATAATCTCGTCTTCATATCAGCACGAGATTCCAGTCGGGCGCCCCGAATGTTCTATTAAAACGCTCAACTCGGCCGTTCGCCTCAAGGTGGTTGACCGCAGTTCTGTGATGATGAATCCTCAAGCTCTTCAAAAATTGTAAAAAAACATTGCTGACGAACTGAGGTCCGTTATCTGAAACTAGACCCTCGGTTAATCCCTCAAGAGCGAATAACCTTCGCAAGAATGCAATTATCCTGGCCACTGTTGAATCCATACCCAGCTCAAACTCGACCCATTTGGAATGGTAATCTATCACGACCATGGCATATCTCAACTGAAGGGGCATCGAATAATCCGGCCCTCTGATGTCAACTGCAGTCTTTTGTCCTGGATTTTGAGGAAGCGTAATCGGTCGTATCGGGTGAGGGTTTTGCTGTTTTATCCGAAGACCCACATACGAGCATGATGAAATAGCGTTCTCGACAAGACGGTCCATGGAGGGTCATCAGCAGTGAGCGCGGGTTCGCTGCCTTGTTTTCACTATATCCTGCTGTGCATCGTTGTGAGTTTATTCCAGTGCACGTCTTCTCAATGACGCACGTAACACTCCCTGTTCCCCCTGCAGTAGAACACCGTCTTCAGAGCTCAATTCCCCCAACAGAGATCTCCATGTTTTCAGTGCATCTGTGTGAGCCTCCGAACTTTGCAACAGAATTATTTTCAACTCAAGTGACAGTTCGGACTCCGTCTTAGTGCACTCACCGACCTCTGACCAACTAAACGGGCCACTTTCTTCCGATATCACCGCAACAATAACCTCGTCTCTGTTCCTCTGCTCGAAAAAATCGTCGAGAGGAAGGCGCGACAGCATATGAGGGAAGACATTGCAAGAGCCGGATCGATGCTGCACTAAGAAACTATAGGGCCCCAATCTTTCCACACACCTTCCGATTCTTATGGGCAAACGACCTGTTCCACTTGATCCCAATCACGTCTGATGATCCGTCCTCCATGTGAAGTTCCGTCACCACAAAAATACATGTCTACGTTCGATAGCGAACAAGCAAGCTAATACCTCCTTCTCCCCCGTAGAATACTTTCTCTGAGCGGCGGCGTCGAGTGTACACGATGCGTATGCTACTGGAACTTCTCGATCGGATTTTTTCAGCAAAAAGACTCCCGCAATTCCATAATCGGAGGCATCAATGGTGACAATAGTTTCCAATTTGGGATCAAAGATCGCCAGCGGACATGCCTTCTCAATCTGCCATTTTAAATCCCCGAAAGCTTCCACTGGAGCTGGGCCCCATACAAATTTATGTCCCTGTTTTAACAGGCGTCTTAAAGATTCCGTCCTACCAGAGAAACTTGGGATGAATTTTGTATACAAGCGCACTGCTCCGAGAGCGGAACGCAGCTGAACCGCGTGCAGAGGCGAAGCAAGATCATGAACCGCCTTCATGTCATCTTGAGATGGTTAAAATCCTTCCTCACTTACAGTGTACCCCACTAAATCTACAGTTTGAACTCCAAAAGCGCACTTGGTGTTCAGCGTCATTCCAACACTCTCAATCCGGGTGAGCACAGCTCGCAAGCGATAGTCGTGTGGCTGCCGACCTGCTCCATGTATCAGTATATCGTCCAAATAAACCACAACTCACTCAAGATCTTGAAGTATCTGTTGCATAAGGCACTGGAAAGCTGCCGAGGCTGAGGCCAAAACAAAACAGACCCGTCGATAACGAAAGAATCCCCAAGGTGTCACGAAGGTGATGAGATCCCTAGATTCTTCGGCTTATTCGACTTGATGGTAGGCACTCAACGCCTCCTGTTTCGAGAACCAACTCCCCCCCTGCAACTGTAGAAATAAATCTTCCATGTTTGGCAGTGGAAACCATGTGTGACAATCGCTTGATTAACCGTACTTTAACCTTGAAGGTTTGATTTCCTGGCGTACTTCTAATTTTGCTTATAGGTCATCGCATGATCTTCTGCCTGATTCTCTTTCTACTAATTTCTATCAGCTAACTAGATCTGGTCTGCGTTTTGCCCGTGATTTTGATATTGAGTTACCTACACCTACCACAGAATATGTAAGGCCTTCACCCCTTTATAGGGCAGCTTCTGTCTGGAACGAGCTTCCGAGCGAACTTGAGTCAGTCGATAGTTTCGTATATTTTAAAAAACATTCCAAGCTTTTCTTGTCAAGTCAAACCTGGAATGCAGCTGCCTGTGGCAGTTTGCGGTGATTCTCTTCACCCTCACCATTGTAAGTTTTAAATAAAATTAAAATAAAAACCTCTCTTGAGTAAATGCAAATTCTAACGCCGTTGTTCGTTTTAGTGGCGATCACCATTGGTGAGATCCACTCCGGTGCTTCCACCGTCGCGATGATGATTTCCTGGACCAATAGTCTGTCTATGACCGTTTTCACTTTGTCCCGACAAGCCAGAGTAATTCTTCGCAACCACTGCTGCTAAGGAATTACGAATTTATTCAACTTGACCCTATCTTGGAAGCCTTCAATCTTCCCCACATTTTCCCCGCACAACGACTCATGACCAGCTACGCAAACCAGTGAGCTTAACCTCGAGTACCCGACATTCTTTCTTTCGACAATCCATTTGCATACCCAACCCTGACATCGCGTCCATTCCCAAAGTCGATCTCAATAACGAAGACTGGAAGACAGACGTTTCTCTTATTCCATGTCAGCATTGAATCGAACTTTTTTCTTTTTTTTTCTTTGTGTACTCGCTGTTAAACCTTGAGGTCTGTGTTGCGGGGCTGACTTACCCAAGACCTCTATTTGATCATTGGTGTATGGTCTAAGTCTACCTATACTACGTGTCAACTCGTCAAAACTAACAATCGTAGCTGTCGCGCCAGAATCCACCAAAAAGTCAATATAAGGACCATCGACGACAACAAATTAGATTCGACTTGGAAAAAAAACTGAGTAGACATAAACAACTAAATCGTCTTCATCGCTTACAAGATCCCCCTCAATATATCGGGTCATCTGATTATCTTTTCTGCACACGGCCGCAAAATGACCATAGCTCTTACAGCGGTTGCACCTGGCATTCCGAGCTAGGCAAGAGGGACTGACTGCTCCGTGATACTCGACACCAGATCATCGTCCGCATTGTTTCACCTGTCTCTTCTGAACTGACTTTCCACGACCAAATCCAAATCCCCCTCTTCTTGCCTGCGATGATTCTACCTTCAACTGATTCACCTCTTCGTCCTCCTCATTCTCCATGCACGCCACCACATCTCCCAAAGATTGGAACCGCTGTGCTTCGTGTAATTTTTGTTTGATTCTCACTTCAATGGCTTTTTCCAATTTCGATCCGTCTTCTTCCCGGAAAAGTTTATCTCGTACTCTGGACGACGATGTCCTCGCAATCATTTGCGACATCATTGATCTACCAATGATCGAAATCACAATTTTTCCCGAGCGCCCGTAACGCAGACACAAAATCTGACATTGACTCACCAGTTTGTTCGCACCGACGATAAAATTCATCTCTGGCCACTGTCACTCCAGATTTCGTCACAAACCGTGCGATAAATCGTTCCATTGCTGCATCGTACAGTGCGAATCTGCTTCCTTAGGCGACTTCCACCGGCACATCTTTGATAGTCAAATACTGGATGGAACCCTCAGTTCCCAGCATATACTGTAACAATGCTCATTTACGTTGATCCTCAAACACACTACCACCAATCGCAATCACATAATTCTCAAATAACTCCTTCCATTCATCGAAACTCAGACTAGGCCTACACTCAACCATTATTGCGAGTAGCGATACAATTCACCGTTGAAAGAAAAAAAAACTATGTATAAGTAGTTCTTCCCTACTGCGCCAGTGTAGGATACTATTCCCAATATTCTAACATGCTAAACATGCGTCTCACAACGCCAATGGTTCGGAATGGAATCTCTCTTTATTTGACGGAACATACGGGAACATCCGGTCGCTAACTAGCGGAACGTGTCTGCTACACTACAAAACTAAACAAAAATAGGTTTTTTCTTCATTTTACATAGACGACTTAGATTATTTGGATTAGTCATCATGAAGATATACCTAGCAAACACTGTTAAACAAACATCATTAAGGCAAACACTTTGATAATAGATTTACACTCATTGTACGAGTTATCGATATTAATTAAATCCGTTCGATCTTGCTTATTTGTACTAACAAACCTAGCCTTCAAATTAGTTTTTGAATATGAGTATTTGGCCTCAGCAAACAGAACTTGTAATGTTGATAAGCCAGCGTAAAAGGGCCACGCAGTTATCTAAGTGGTTTAAAGTAGTAAAACAAAATGCTGTCAACACAATTAACGTGAACCTATTTTTTTTTTCATTTGTGATGAGAATACTCTCTGTTGCTAAATTTGTAAACAGAGAGCGGATCGTGCCAATCTTGAAGGCAATCATTATTTTGGGTGGGCCGAACATTTCATATCGGATGACGGTAAACTAGATACAATAGAAAAAAGACTCCGTCATCATTCTACCCGTCATCAGACTATAGAGAGCTGTTGAAGTTGAGAGGAGATGCGGGGGATGTGACTCTCCAGAAGCATTTGGAAATCACAAAATAGAATGCGACCTACAGTAGTGAAGCTGTTCAGAACGAGCTGATCAGCTACAGTGCCAAGGACGTTGTGAGATTAATTTTCGAGAGGGTTGAGCAAGCCGGCGTTTATACGATTGCATTCGACGAGAGAACTGATATCAGCAAAATCGAACGGTTAGGCATCTGCATCCGTATTGTAAGCGATTTGGGAGAGCCTGTGGAGTACTCTCTTGGTTTCCAAGACCAAGAAGCAACTTGTTGTCAAAACTCTCATCGACTACTCAGTTCATATATATATTTATTTATATATATATTCACATAAATATAAATGGATGGTAGGGGGTTTAGAGCAAATATAATGTCCTGACGAGGTTAAACCTCATGGACGGCTCAAGGATTACGAAAATTGATGGTAAATTATGGTGGTGAATATTTAACAGAGATCAAGAAACA
>JAQFXQ010000218.1:0-10568 GCA_034693645.1 Pergamasus crassipes | reverse complement strand
ATTCCTTTTCTATATGAATGCGTCGAATCCATTGGCAGCTTCAGGCCATTAAAAGCCTACGTTCTGTTTCCACACGGACCTGATTCTTCAGGGAACCTCCCAGGAGCCCCTGAAATCTCAGTACCCACTCATCATTCGCACATTTTTTTTCTCTCCCCCAAATTTGGGTGTTTAACTTTACATTTTTAATAATAATAATAATAATAATAGCATACTGTAATTATAATCTAACACAATGTGTCTTGCGAAACTCGTTCGCGAAGTTCGCAACTCACAAGAAATCAATTATTTATTTATATCGTAGTTTTATATTCAGAAAAGGTACGGCTGAAGCTATAATACCCATGACCTTCTTTTTCTCTAGGAGGGGCTTAAGGGTAAAATGCCTTATGCACGTAGTGAGGGACTCACTCGCACCCCCTAAAACCCCGCGGGTTCTCGCGTGCCACCCCCTTACCCTCGGACCAGACCGGTGCTAAATAGTATTACTACGGTCAGGACCCCTGACTTAACTTGAGTCTGCCACAAAACTGTAATTTGGAAGTACTGAATACTTTGATGGGTGCATACGCCAGCACGCCAAAGTCAGATCACATTTATACTATTGTATGACTGAATGTTGCGTGTGAATTAACGAGTCTAAACTTATAGCAGTTTCAAATTAACTAATGTAAAAGCCTCCAAGTATTGCGAGTCATCTCAAATACGACGAATTCAACCTATTCTACGAACAGAATTTATTAATACTTATTGTTCTAGTATATAGTCCGTTCAAAAAGAGAATTCGCTCAACAAAGATGTAGTTCAGTAACTCTCTATTCTATTTAACCTCAGTGGTCCGATGCCGAGCTCCTCTGCCTCCTCCTAACGGCCGGGTGATCTACAGCGGTAAGTTCCTTCCGGCTGGAGAAATCGTTACATATACTTGTAACGCTGGTCACGTACTCATTGGGAATTCACAGGTTCGTAAACTTGTTACGTTTTGCAGCTTGTAGGTGTGCCCGAACTTTGACGAGTATTATACGTGATATGTAGTTATTACGACCCTATCGTGACGCACTTCTAAGCTCAATCTTCCATTCTTTCTACTATAGTTCTTCTGACTTCAAAAACGGGGGACCCAACAGGCTGTTTACACTCGATAATAGTTACATTCATCTTTATTTATGTATCCCAAGTTACTCATGTCGTCAATAACTCACATGTCTAAATGAATTTCCATATTTCTTTTATTCAGACAATGTGTCTTCACAACGGCACGTGGTCAAAAGGCCCCCCACGTTGCAAACCGGCCTGCGAGTTCCCCGGCAAGCCGTCACACGGGCGCCTACTTCCACGCAAGTTCCACTACGATGTCGGAGAAATTGTTCAGGTTCATTGCAACCAGGGGTACCGAGTTCTGAAGGCTCCAAAGCTCACCTGCATGAAGAACGGTCTTTGGTCGAGTCAAATGCCGCATTGTCGGAGGAATCCTGCACACCGGAGGAAGAAACACCAAAACACCAGCACGACGCCAGCCACAACATCACCCTCAGCAAACCTTCAACCCGGCCGAACACCCGTTCAATACTAGTGCATTTCTGCGACAGAGTATTTTTCATAGTCAGGGCCTAAACATCGGTTTTAACTCGACCGAGGAAAAACATCCGGACGTGCACTCTCTTCGTGCACGTAGATCTAATCAGGTACGTCAGATGAAATCTACTCCTACAATGTTCTTTCCAAAGCGCACAAGGACCGATGGTTCATGGGTCGACACCGCGCTGAAGTGCAGCTCAAGATGGTGCAGACGGATACATACATTTCTAAGAGTAAGGCCCTTACCGAGCGAAAGCCTCTAGTGGTGGCTCAAAATTTTGATCATAGCCGATACAAACACAAGCATACATAACAAGTAGAGCTGTTGAAGCAGATCCAGTGATCAAATAAAGCTAGCCTTTGTCACAATTATGTGTTCTTATTGCAGCTTATGCGGTAGCAGCCAACACATGTTGCGATATAATATTATATCGTGTATATTAACGATATCAGCCTCCTGAGCAATTACTTTAAGGCCACTGAAGTCATCATGTAGAGTTTGTCAGTATCATACCCAAGCTTCACAACGTTAAATAAGTAGGAACACCGCTAGTTCGGAGAAACGATCTTCAGAAAAGTAGCGATCCGAGATTTATTAATTCAATTCAATTCAAACGTCTTTTATTTAACAAAACATTTGCTTATAAATGAGAAGTATATGTATTCGCTTATAATATCTATTTTTGCGTAAGGCTGTAAAGCCACGGTGTGCATTCCATGATTCATTGAGATTATAAAATGACGGAGGTTTACGAAGCGGCTGGGCGGAAACAAGGAGAATACTACAAGGATGAGGCTTTGTGTGTCAGATGGATTTAGTCCGTGCACGTATAGTAGGAAAATGGGTTCAATATCGGAAAGAAAAGTTGGTCGATTTGGTCAAAACTCCTTCTTAAACTGCACACATTAAAAAGACGTGGTTTAGTTCGCTCCAGAAGATTCACCAAATCCCCCACACCACCATCGACGCGTGACGTCCCTCCCAAGACCGGTAATAGGTATTATTTTAAACGACAGCAGCGATTCATTTTTTTCCATTTTCTTGGAAGCATCCTCGCCTGGCCATAATGGTTGAAGTCAAGAGTGAAAAGACGAACCAAGAGAAACATAGATTACGTTACATACACAAATATCAATGTACTATTTAGGAGTTCGAAAACATAAAGATCAGATATGCGGAGTCGCACCTCAATCATGGCACAGTGAAACAGACTTCTGGAACAAGTCTTACAGCTGATCCAGGTTTTTGATATGGTTGCTTGTTCGTTTTCAACTTGCGAGTCAACACCTTTCCACCAAGAGTTACCCAGCATAACTGAATATCTTCGTTTTTCTCGACAACTGCTTACATTCAGCCCAAAGAAACTTCAAGTTCGGTGGAAGGTACCTAACAACGGATTTTTAGGTCTTTGCTCCGTACCTTTCATCAGTATCACGAGCGGTAACTTCATAAATATTTCCTTCAAAAGAACTTTTCAACTTCAAGTGGAAATTTATCCGTAATATAACCGCTCATATGTTCAGCGACCATAGTAGGAGCCGATTAATCACACTCAACAGTTGATTCTCTCCGGGCTTCGATCCATGGCACTTCAAAATTTGTGACTTCATCGATTTCACAACCAACCAACCAAGTCCTTTCTAGTTTCGACTCAAATCCTCGTCTCGACGAACAGTAAAATTCTGAGTTTCCACAATATTTCGCCTTGAGTGAAGCTCTACTCAATACAGACCTTCGTTCAGATCCGACGCTTTTTTTCTTTTTAGTGTGTACCCGCTGTTAAACATGAGGTCTGTGTTGTGGGGCTAACCACCTCCATCCCAGCATTCGCCTGGTGATATAGGGACAGACTCCTATATCAGGATGGCCGGTCTGGGATTCGAACCCGAGACCTTCCGAATGCGAGTCCGACGCGCTACCACCACGCCACCTTGCTCGGTAGTCAGTGTTTACTCTTGCTGAACTCTTCTTTTAACCCACAAGACATTTATTTTGCACGTAATATGTTTTACATCATTTTACAGATATTTAGGCGGCAGCCATTCCTTGATGGAATGGCGATGCATGGTCAGACTCAGCACATCTTAGCTAAGGAAGAGCCGCAAATTTAATATTTGACAACTAACACACTTAACGAAAAAATCTGCTTCTTTACTGCAAGAAATGTCTAATTTTCATTTTGAATTCTGCTTAATAATTACTCTTGCCAGACCCATACCGGTTTCTGATAACCTTCAAGATCAAACCATGGAGAAAAAAAAGTTTTTTTAAATAAAAAAACACATGGTAGGTTTTAGCCTCAACTTCCACTACGGCCTTTTAGGTACTTGGATGAATCAAGGAATATGGACAATCTGCTATGTGCAACATGTCAACAGGTATTCGCTCTCACAATAATTTGAAAATATAAAGTATACAAATGCCTAACCGAAACATCTGAATTTTTAAGTTACTAAACTATATGAATTACAACAGGACGAAATGCGAGACAGGGCGTACAACCGGTCCATCAACACCAAACACCTACATCAGAGAGGAAATAAAGAAATTGTACAACACAATCCAATACGCAGTGGTAAGTACAGGAGAATATCTTACCAAAAAGTGTATAATCAATATCAAGAACTAAAAGCTTCTTTCCAGGTCTGGGTTCATTGATCATTTTGATCTCTAAGGATTCCACTCTCCTCTGAATCTTATCCAGGAACTCTGGACGTTTCTGTATGCTTACAATCTCCTCTTCTTCCGCTTCCAGATCATTAACAACCTGCAACAAGATAATTACCATAAATAATAAATGTTGTAGTTAAGTGATTGGCTGAGTTGGACTTATATTTCTTCTTTGGTAATGTTATAATAATTATAATTCAATGAATCTTGTAAAATAATTTAAACTGCGTACTGACATTTTATGGTTTATAGGCAAACTGAAAAAAAAGCGGGGATTCTACATTGGGTTTACATTGGCCGTTCTAACTCACACTTGTTTTCAATATATAATATATAATATATATGAAAGAATAAACAGAAAAACTCGAACATACAAAACATCAATGCTGCTCTCCCCACGACCAACGAAGCCTTCTTGTTGCTAATGTTTGTTGATTCATTCGTGGTGGGTTGTTAAACTTGAGTGGAATATCTGAGATACTGTACACATATACCAAATGTTTCACGAAAAATCAGTTTTGTTGCAAGAATTATCTTTTAAGGTGTGTGTAGGTTATCTTTGATAAATCTCAAAATGATAGAATCCTCACAGCGGCGTAACTAGGGGGGAGGGAGGCAAGGGGTGGAACGTGCAATAGGCACCAAATCAGGAAAAATTACAACCTTTTAGGGTGGTGTGACTTTTTTTTGTCATCAGCCTCGAACCTATGCAAAACTGGGACGGCACAAATATAGTTGCCATGACTCCAGGAACCCTAGCTACGTCTCTGAATATAGGAGCTCATCATATCCGCTACTTATATATATGTGTGTTCACAAGAAGGGGGATCAGTGTGATTGAAATAACATGAGACCCGTATCATTGAGCTCAGCTTGTTACTAACTATTCAGGAGTCTTATTTCTAATGATATTACCACCAATGCAGTCACAGGATTTAATATCCAAATGATCCATCAGATTGCCTCTCGGAACGGCTACTCGACGGTGCTTCCGCGTTTGAATGCCTATATGAGTTTGAGGATTGAGGTGACTAAGAATTACACCCTTCATATAATGACATATGCGGCCGTTTTAGAGACCGAAGCCTTAAGTAGGGTCACACTAAATTACGTTCAATCCAGAGGAACTTTCATAAACGTGTTGGTTTTAAATGTAATGTAGTAATGCATCAAAGAAATGTCCAAATCTACAGATTTAAAAAATAGAAGACATTATGCCCACCAAACAGGCGTGTAGTGAGCGCAAGGACCGCCCTGGGCCCGACCGGCCATTGCCCTCCCGCCTGACGACAGTCAGTCAAGCCAGGCGGCCATCATTTTCAAAGAAAAGAACAGGTGGCTCGGACGCCGCCCCTTCCTGGTAAAAATGCCCCCCCCCCCCTTCATCACGCCAGTCCACCACACATACGGTGGATTATCCTCTAAAACAGAAGACAATGGTAGCAAACTATTAGAAAGCCTGAGTGATAGTCCAAAGTATTACAATAGATAATTAGAAGTTGTCCACGTAAATGCCCGTCGTAAATCTCTACCGACACCAAATTTTCACGTGTACCTTCTAAAGCTAACCATCTTCATACTTGGAGAGCCACAAGACTATAAAATGTCAATACTCTCTTTTGTGTATAACTAAAGTATTTTATAACATAATGAGAAAAACTGAGTAATTATTCGCTATGGAGAACTCGCCTAAGAATGATACTTAATAACTCAATGTTGAGCCAGAAACGAGCATTCTTGAAATTATTTTTCAATCAATATTTTTATCTTGGAATACCGGCTCAGACATTCAATCCAAATCTCAAGACAACTCGGCCAACAATAAATAGATAAATCATAATTTCATTAATTTAAAATGGTTAAAACCAGGTCTATCATCATATATATTTTATAAACAAACCTCAGGCATTTCATCTGGAGCAGGTGGTTTAACAGATGTTATATTCTCTTCAAGGCTTCCAACCATCATTATTTTACTGTTCTCCTTCAAACCAAGATCCTTAATCCTATCTTCATCAGAAGCTGGCTTACCTGTAAAATTATATCATATCATTCACTCCTAATTTACATACAGGATACGTATGAAATTCGCAAGGAAACTTTGTCTTTCTCGACGAAGTACACGCCCGGTAAAGTATTATATACAATGTCCCCTTTGACATTATTCGACTTTGCAGTTATGTTTGTATACTGAACACTAATGTGCAGTATTTATCTCATTAACATTTATTTATTCACAATACAAAACGACACACGCCCGTAGGGGATCCGTGTCCAAGTGACAAACTGAACACAACATCATGGGCGTAGTCAGTCCCCCTTAGCTGGAGAAAATTTTGAATTAACATGGGCTTTTTGGGAGAGCCGACCTTTGTTTAGCACCACTCTAGAGTCGCCCCCTCCCCCTAGCCATTGATCTAGGCTTTAATCTAAACTATAGTACAAATGCAAGTCCGCATTTATTTTATGGCTCACTAAGATTGTTCACTGTATCAGAGATACAGCAATGCCAGCGTAAACTTAATCAGATCGTAGTCGCCAAGCTAGCGAGGATTTCACAGGCAAACCCACAATGGTGATAAATATGTTTACATCGAGGACAACACTCATCTAAAGAAATATAATGAAACACTTTAATTTTCAAAAGATTCCCAAGCTTTCAACTCTTCACAGAGTCATCATCAGGGGATCATCTCACTGGCGGGAACGCCAGCGTTATTCATAATAATGGTGATAAATGTTTGTCAAGAATGATGCCGTGTATAAAAATAAGTGGAAAGAATTGAGTAAACATTTGAATAGCGAAATTGATCCATCAAGTCGAAGCAGGGTTAGGCGGAGGGCGAGGGATAAGGAGAAAAGCAGGTGTAGACAGAGTGGGGAGGAAGGATGAGAGGAAGCAGAGCCGTGCGAAGGGAGGGGCGAGGGGGCAACCGCCCCGGGCGCCGGGTCCTAGTCGCAATCCGAGGGTCTGAGGACCTTTTTTTTTTGGTCCGCCAAAGTCAGAAAATGCCACACGGGGGCGCCAAAATTGGTAGGCGGGGCCGACAATCTTAGGTCGTCAAGTCAAAAAGCGCGAACCGAGGGCACCAAGTTGAGGGTCCGCCCCGGTCGCGGCTTTACCTCTGCACGGCCCTGAGAGTAAGGGGGAAAAGCAGGGTTAGGCGGTAGGGAGGAGGGATTATGGAAGGGGGAAAAGCAGGATTAGGCGGTGGGGAGGAGGGATAAGGGAAGGGTGAAAAGCAGGGTTAGGCGATGGGGAGGAGGGATAAGGGAAGGGGGAAAAGCAGGGTTAGGCGGTGGGGAGGAGGGATAAGGGAAACGAGGAAAAGCAGGGTAAGGTAGAGTGGCGAGGAGGGATACAGGGAAGGGGAACCAAGTACTGACCCAAAACGAGTACACCCTGAACTCGGACACTGATAGTCTACAGAGACAGCGATGAAGGGAAGGTAAGCTACCCTCTACACGCAGATCACCAGAGGGCATATGACATTCTTCTTCGCAAAAAAAAAAATCTGTGTATGCAAGATTCTTCCCCACATCCGCAGAAGCCATACATAAGAACGGGAAAAAGTTTGTTAAGAAAGGCAACAGAAAACTTCGATGAGCCCACACTGTTTGCAAGATGCAATCTTGAAGGCAACGAACACCGGAAAGCTTTTTGGTGTGTTCGTCATGTCAATACTCTGTGAATCAGTTTACAAGTGCATACAAACTTCACGCCTTACTGGTGGTCAGGAAGGAATTTTCTGGAATGTCTAATTCTGAATATTACAAGTGAATCATCATATTATTTATTATAGACATCCAATATAAGGAGGTCATTAGCTTTGTCCTCCACGCTCTGTCTAACCCCCTACTATCTTCATTCTCTCCCCTTGATATAGACATATCTATAAATATTATAATACTGAGTAAATTAATTAACTAATCTCTAATATCACCCTCCATCGAACTCATAGATTCACCAACATCCAATCATTACAGAGCTGGTTATCAATCTAAGAGACAAAAGTGTCTCCCTATTGATACCACTCAAGTACCCAATCAAGTGGTTTCAAGGGTTTAAGCAGCTTGGTGCATTCGCATGGATGGTTCAGTTAGGGCTATCATTTCCTCCCATATCATACCATCCCATACGATATAACAACTGTACCACATACCAAACACCACAACGTTTTTCATTTGTGTCAATTTCTGTGGTATGAGTAGTGCAGTGGTTATAATTGTGTTAACCAATCGTGTTTAGACCTTCCGTTCCCTGAGACCGTGTGCGAAAGTAATCAACAGTCACCCAAGGAGAACATTACTTCGATCAAGTATTACACGGAGATGCATCTGTGAAGGCTATAGCCTTCCCAAAAGTTACTGCTAGAAAGTCTGTGGAGTTCGTGCGAATCTTCGAGCGAACAGACAACATTATAGAATATACTCAGGATGCCTAATAAAGTCCGCGAGCCCGAACCCAGGAAGGATGAGCAACCAGGATCAATCCGTACCTACATTCTCACATCAATCTTCGCCATCTTTTTCCTCCTTGAGATGTTTGCTTGTTACGTAACACATTCTTTAGTGTTATTGATGAACACCTATCAAACATTTTTCAATCTCCTGTCTTTGAGTCTCATCCTCATCAGCCATCATATTACCAGGAACACAAACACCCTGAAGAACACCTTTGGGTGGGTACGCCTGGAGGTGGTGGGAACTTTAGTTGCGGTTCTCTTCTTGTTCGCTCTATGTTTCGCAATCACCACCACATCAATCCAGACCCTGGTACATGCTTATCATGAAGAGACTGAACCTAAGTTCCCCATTCTCATCATGTGTTTCGGACTTGTTGGTCTCTCATTAGATATCATCTGTTACATGGTTATGGGAGATCCAAATAACATGAGAGATCCTGGAAGTTACATCAGTGTTCAGGGTAACAGGGTGCAGGTTAACTTTGTTGAATCAGGTTCATCACATGGACTTAATAAATATCCGTGTTCAAGTGTACCAGCCGGTCATTGTGAACGGGGACAATATCATCAGACGGAAAGCAGTGAGAAAGTGAATGTAGTGACTGAAAATAAAGCATTTTCAATCCTAATGGAAGCCATACGCACATCCGGTTCCGGGATTATGGTTGTCATTTGTGCCATCCTTCTACAATTCTTCAAGGGACAACCAATAGCTAATTATCTCGACTCCATACTCGCCTTGGTAACTGTTGTGATAATTGTTGTTGACATCTTCTACGTGAGATCAGTCCAATGCCTCCAAAAGGCAAAATACGCGCATTTACCAGTTCTCAACACATTTGGCAAGCATATTCCGATGCAACTAGATACTGTATTAAACACAGATTCTGCCACTCAAACCAGACCAACGAAGTATAGAAATATAGACACACAACTTTTCTTAAATGAATACAACTCAAAACTTGGCAATGTCGAGTCATATGTGAGAGAAAACAGTCCAACAGACATAGCCAATGCGATGAAACAGGTGATTGCAAGCAGCATCACAACAAAAACAAAAACAAACACACAGATAACAAGGAGGAGAAGCCACCCCGCATTTGACAACGAGTGTAAAGATATGATGTTTAACATGATGAGAATTCGAGATATGGCTAATACAGACAGGAATTGGATTTTAACATACCATCTGTACAGAAAGCAGTACCACGTCGTAGTAAAAAGCAAAATGCGGCAGTACACTGACAATCAAATATTAACAAAAGTTATAGAAGCAGAACAGAAATCGTACAAATTTATAAAACCAACTTTTAAAGCATTTATACCAATACCTTTAGACGATCAACAAATACACAAATTTATAAACGATACATTTTTTAGACCCGACGTGGTAGACACAATCTCAAATCTTCCCTCTAGCAGCTGTGAGGAGCAATGTCACCCATGCCACTTGAACTCCGAAATAACATATCTAGAAATCGACTTAGGTATCAAACATCTGAAAAACAGCAAAGCACCGGGCCCTGATGGTATCTGTAACGAAGTTTTAAAACAGGCGAAACATATCTTAATCCCTTTTTATCATCACCTCTTTAATAAAATCCTCTTAACATCAGAACTGCCAATGGAATGGAAAACTTCGAAGATGATCCTAGCATTTAAAGGGAAGGGGGAGAAGACTGATCCGAAAAACTTCAGAACTATCGCTATGCAATGCACACAATTCAAACTTTTAGCATCCATTTTAAACAGAAGAATATCCCACCATATTTCACAAATACTGCCAGAAGAACAGTTTGGGTTTAGGGAAGGATTATCAACCAAAGATGCGATTGAGAAGCTTGTAAATATAA
>JAQFXQ010000217.1:0-10569 GCA_034693645.1 Pergamasus crassipes | reverse complement strand
CTTCGTTTCAAAATGTACTTAAGTACAAGTACAAGTACAGTACTTGTACTTGCAAGTACAAGTACGTCGAACTCTGTTTATAGGTATATCTACGTCAATCGACCTAACAATCTAGTCGATGTTGTTCGATGGATGTCACTGTCTCGTGACTCGTGACATTTGGGCTGGTATCGTCTGCGTTGGAGTAACTATCATTTCGAAGTGTCAAGAATATTCAAAATTGTTGAGAATTCTTGGTAGAATATATTGTATTTGTTTGTTTAAATAAAGGGCAATTTCAGGGATTGGTCGATGCTGTTTCGGTTGGGATTGATGGCATGGTATATCAGTTGGTTGTAAACAAAGCAGACAATGCTATCTCTTTTGTTATTGCAAGTCATGCTTACTGCTAACGGATTTCTGCGTGTTGATTTTTGGCGTTTGTTGATAACGTGTTTTGATGATAAGGGATTGTGTTTGTTATCAGATATCGTGCTGGAATAATTCTGAATTTTAAGGTGGGGGATAATGTCGTTTCTTTCGTTTTGTCTTTATTTACTTGATCGATGTTTCACTTGAATACCTTTTGAGTATCTTGTTCGCTACACATTTGACTTACGGCTTGTTATTTTGGGGTTTCGACACTTTTTGTTTCGCAAGACTCATCTTATGTTGTCAATCAGAGTTGTTCTGTGATATTTGAATAAAACCATGCGTTGTTTTGAGTTGTACTCCGTGGTTTAGCCTTTATCTTATCAGCTGCGGTCTGGGTGTGGCTGCGATAGGGTAACTGTGCTTGCTATGTTACTATTGTTGCACATGAGAAACTGCAACGTTATCTATGGTCCTTGAAAGTAGTCCAAGTGTGGTACGATTCGATTAAATGTTAGCTCTCATCAATATTTGTTCTATTTGACAAGATGGTTGGTCTTGTTTAGTAGTTTTAGTTAAAGTTAATGCATTGTTGTGTTCAAACAGGCTTTACTAACTCTGGTCCCTCTATAAACGAGAAATGTGAAGTGTTTATGGAACACGGATTGTATTCTTATTACCAGTAGTTGTGGATGCAGCGCTACGAAGAAGGAAGGCGTGTTTAAATTATATTTTAGAGTGGTTAGAAGTATCATATAGTTACGATCAAGAGTGGACAAACGAGAAAGAAGATTGGAAGGCAAAGAAGTACTAGCGATGAGAAAATATTGCGATCGTTGAAGAATGCAGAAAAAAATTATTCGATGCATTCGTTTATATGTAAGGAGATTTAAGTTAGGCTGGAGAGAGCGAAAGCATGTTGTTAGAGAATAACAACGGTTTATGTAATTTCACAAAGTATACGCAGAAGTAAGCACACTCAGATGTCGTCCTACTTATATAGACACCACCAGTAATGAAAAGAAAATTTTGAGTGACCTTCGATCAGGTTGGTTTTCTAGAAGTTGCATTATTTTGAGAAATCAAATTCTCATTAAGTCAGAGTATCCAAACATAATATTGAAGACTTTCAGGGATAAAGAGTATGAAATTCTGACAGATAATATGTTTTCAAGATGATTAGTGTGTCTATTACCTTAGGTTGACAATGCTTTGAGAAGGGAGTTAATGCTCAAATCAATAAACAATGGCAATATTATGCAAGATTGCTTAAGTTTGGCTAAGAACATCGAGACTTTTCAAGCTCCAGAATGCCGTTCCATAGCCATGCCCTATCTATTCACTGCAAAAGCAGGCAAATAAAAAATTAAATGTGGATTAAATAACGATATTATTATTGTTCAGAAAACAGCAATAACGTTTGTGTGACCATCATGTAGACATGTGGAACATATTCGAGATATAGACGCTAACATCTAATGGATCAACAAAGAGCTCTAGTTGTGCCCAAACTTTCAGGGTCTGAGATTTGTTTGCCGGGAAGACAACGAAGATCTATGGTTGAATGTGTGTGTACAACTCTGTTTCTGGGATCAAGGTAGTGTGCTCTTGGTCAGCGGACAGACACTGTTTCAAAACAGATTCAATTCTGATGTTAAACAAATTAACTTTTAATTAACTAGTGAGATTACTTTTTTAGGATACACTTAAATAAATAAGTTTGGAGATACTTTTGGCGCCCAGATCGTTAATTGAATATGCATTTCGTGAGATGTTCTGAACAGGTATTACTTTTTACCAAAATAGGATTGAAACATTTGAAGGAGTTCTCTGATGTTGTGTGCTCTATGTGCGTAAAATAATTTTGTGGACCAATCAAATTTATCTGCTTTTGTGCGTGCTTCGTCGTCATCGGAAGATGGAATACCGCTAGGCCTAACGAGCTTCGAACGTATCTAGAGTGATGATGATATACTGACTGCTGGATATTAAAGATGTTGAGGTCATGGTGTGGTTACAAACACTGAGGATGACTTATTTCTTCTACAAATTTTCAAGTTATTCGGTTATCACGTGAATGTGGGTTCTTCAATTTTTTTACATTTGTGGTTAATTCTTAGCTTCATTTTTGTGATTCCTTGATAACTTGTTCTGAATCAGATGGGGGATCCTGTGCACCCTCAGTGGCACTGTGACCTGCTTGACCAGGTTGAGAATCGCACTTCTTCAGACTGCTCCTCAAGGGCTTAGGGCTAACCTGGGGCGAGGATTGACGACGGGCTCCCAGTGGTTTCTTCTGAAAGCGCACCTGAGGGACAAAGATTTAATTTTAGTTAATTCACACTCAGCCGTCCTTCGCTATTGATGTTTAAAAATGGCACTCGTGATGATACAACGAAGTGATTACATGTTAACAACGATACATTATGTGACGAGTGTGCTATGTTAATACAGGCGATATCTCAGGTTCTTTTAAAACTCTAGAAATTCACCCACGTTGAACATTTCATAGACGTACAGAACACAATCATTATACCAATTGAGCAAAAAGTGTGCTCGGATTTAAATTTCCTAATTACAAAATGTGCTTCAGGTGTAACATATGTTGCACCACGTGGTGTCATCAAAGATGTGGTATTGGAATGTGGGAACGATAGTGAAAGGTTTGGTGTCTGGTAATGGAGACCACGTACAAATATGTGTGTGCTTGAAGGAGGTGGACGTATAAACTTACTTTGGGTACCTAGGTAATATGCCAGCAGAGAATGCGGTCCTGGTGATTTAAAGGGAAGTGAGAAATTAAGCGGCAATTTCTCATTTCTTACAAAAATAAAGTCTAGGAAGGAGCAGAGATCAAAGCGAGGATAGGCGAGATATGAGCTGATGAATGCCCATCAATGAGTTGAAGGGCATAAGTTTGTGAGTGGAAAACATGTTGATGAGGCAAAAATTGAAGAATGAAGAGAAAGAAGTGATTGTTTAAGTTGGCATGGTATATTACCTGATGATGCACCTCCTTATGTTGACTGACTGATGGTGGTGGTTGAGTTTGTCCGCTGGATGTGTGTTGTACTTCCTCAGCAGCAGAAGGCGCATCCGCTGGGGGGCTCTCTTGGGTGTCTGTGTGCTCACTTACATCCTCTCCTTCTTTATCGTGTTGCCCCCAGCCACGCCTGGATTTACCGAATCTGCAAGATTTGGCAACAAGTTTATTTAGTGCATTATGAAGTTTGGACTGTGTCTAGCCGGAATTTTCATCTTCGCAGCAAACTAAAGTGATTTCTAGATACGTTGGTCAGCTTTTGTTATGGAAGCCACGAGGTGTAGCAAGAGGAAAAAAGAATACGTGGATGTCGTCTACGGAGATTCAACATGAAGTAATGCTAGGATGATTGATTAACGTGTTCTGCCTCAACACATTCGTCAGAAAATAACTTCCTGTTAAAACTCAACATATGATTTTTTCACGTTTTCCACCTCCTCGCCTCTTAGCGGATCGCTTTGATACTGGTAGTATCGATGATACAAAGTCATCTTCTCTGACAGATTGATGTCATATTTTGTGAGACACAGAAACAAGATCGGTCACACATGTGCCATAGAATGTTCCCTAATAACAGCTGTTCGAAGGGGTTTGGCGCGAACGAATCATTGGCTACAGAGCGAAGATAGTACTACGTAGTGCAACATTCATTGAGGAATATCAGGACCGGATGCTGTGGGGTGAAAAATATTTCGGTATCCGGAACGAGCATAGTAACAAAAAGTAATCTCTTCAGAATTGTTGGTGCACTCAATATAAAGTTATAAAAAGGTTTCAAATAACATCGTCAGCTGAAATGCCGACTGCGATAAAGAGATTATGCTGAGCGTAAATTTATCATTATTTCTGGGGCAAATAGAAGCTGTCAAATAGAGGACGACTCAAGTAAATTATGGTAAGCTGATCAGAAAGTTCTCACTTATCCCAACAGTGGATTAGGAATAAGAATACGATAAAGCAGGTATGTTGAATAATCTCATTATTTCCTGTTGATAAATATTTTCTCACCGAAACGTTTTTCTACTCTGTGCCTTCTGACGCTGGAGTCTATGTCTTCCTGTAGATGGTTTTAATTGTGTAGCTGTTGCTGTTGTGCTTGTTGATGCTGTTGAAGCCGAAGGATCACTCGCATCACCTGTTGGGGATGATTGTTGACCAGGACTTGCTGGTCGGCTCGTACTAGGAGAGAAGAGATTCGTTTCTCCACCAGACGAGGCCGCGTCTGTTTCCTGTAGATAATTTTTTTCATGGTTTTGAAATTTCAATCTAATTGTAAGCTAAAGTAATTTATGAACATATTCGACGTAGGTATACCCTGGAAATTTGATACAATTTCTTACTTGATCTTGTTGGGTGGCTACTGATGATTGTGATCCTCCAGCAGAACCTTGATGTTGTGTACTTGTAGTTGTGTTTCCATTATTTGGTGTACTTGCCTTCTTGCTTCCTCCTCGCTTCTTGATTAAAAGTGTCGATTTCCTGAAAAGTCGTGGCTCGGAGCTTGCTCCTCCCACCTGTTGTGGCCCATTGCCACCGTCACCAGTTTCATGAGCATCCAAAGGTCGATACACCTGAAGGATTATATATATGAATATTAAAACAAACGGAAACAACTCTTTCCACAACCTTTGACATGATCGTATAAATCAGTGTAACTGGGTGGGGTCAATCTCATTTTTGTATGAAAAAGATGTGTTTCTCACCTGGCGACTACCAGTTGGTCCCCCAGATTCCTCTTCTGGATATGATGTTCTCCTGTGCATGAATCTTGACATAAGTCTACCCATTCCCCCTTCCGATGTGGATGTAGATACAGAACCAGATCCGGTCACTGGACCACTGGTACCTGTAGAAGTGGTAGATTGTAACCTTATGCTCAGGGTTCGAGATGGAAGATGAGCCGAATGTCCAGTTGATAATTTAAGTGATGTACCACGTGATGGGAGTTGTGATTGGATTGATAATGATTGCATTGATGGAGATAATGATGAATGAGAATGTGTTGCATGTTGAGGGGAAAGGGATTGAAGTCTGCTCGGGGTATCCAAGCCAGGTGGTGAACCAAGTCTCGTGATGCTCTGCTGGTCGGGTCCAAGTTCTGTAAAGCTTGCATGCTGCGTTGAGCAGCTGGTGCCAGTTCTTGTCGATGACGATGCAGGGTTAGATGATGATGTTGTTGTTGTTGTTGTATTGCATTGGCCAGATGTAGCAATTGATGCTGCCGTATTGGATCCACCATGTGTTATATGGCCTTGTCCCTGTATCCCACCTGCACTCGCAGAACCCCCACATCCTCCACCACCTGTGGGGGTCTTTGAGCTAAAACTAACTGATTGGCTAACTACACCGGTCGTTTCTCCCGACGCTCCTTCTGAAATCATAGTTACACTACCTTAGAGCTGTCAACATTTACACTCTTATCTTCACTGGGACCGCATATGAACTGCGATTATTTAACCGAAATAATCAATTATTGCTTCAATGAGCGTGAGTCTTTATACGCTAAACAAAAAATAATTTCTTTCGAGTTGTACTTTTGTTTGAGAGTAGTTCCTCATGACTTAGCATTTTTTGAATGATATTGGCACATCACTTACCGGCATTTCGCGAGCCAAGTTTCCATGCGACGAGATCTTCTTTGAGTAATTTAAGTTCATTGACAAGTTCAACAAACAGACAACCTTGACTTTTTGGTGGAGCGCCGGGTAATTGCAGTCTACCCTTGAGTTTCTCACGGATGGACTGCTGGTAGAAGTATTCTTGTTCATTGTCGCAGATTATTTGCAGAATCCGATAGCGTATCAATGGAGAGAGCAGTACGAACAACGGTGTTCGGTGGCTTACCTGGTTAAGATGAAGTTTAAAGATTATATGTTAATTTTATCAGATATTAATCTTTACATGCTGCCTTTTAAATCAGATAGGCATAGAGAGAGATACATAGGGAAGCTTGATTCAACAAATTCGACTCTTCGTTCTTCCAATCATCTATTGGATTGTATCGTTTCGCTCGCGTTTTGTGAAAACACATTCGTTTGATCTCACGCTATGAAAACTAAACTTGACTTCAACAAAACATGAACATTATACTTATAATCAATATTCCTCTCAGTTGAACATTCAAACAGTAATTACAAAATTCGGTACTCACGACAAAATCCAAAAAGTTCCAAAGCGCCAACCCTCCGTACAGTCGATTGCCCAATTCTCTTATACATCTCGCGATTCGATGCCAGTCTGCTGATAATTGTCTCTCATAGCATACGATTAGGATCTTAAGTCCTGAAAATGCGAGAAATGAAATTCGAATACATGTTATACTGGACTTAGTTAAATAATAATAGTACACTTAGTGCTACGTGCTAATTAATCCGTTCTCATATGATTACTAATACAATAAAAACACTCAACCATACGCCTTAATACGTGGCATCTATCCGGAGTCACTTCGGTCCATCCTTTCTGAACTATATCTTATTTGTTTTAGTATTTCAAATCAATTTAAAACAGATTGTTAACAATGCTCACCAAGGAATCCGATGCGATAAAGGGAGCTCCGCATATGTGAGGAAGATTTGGCGTTCGAGCTTGAGTCTTCAGCTAATGAACTTGCCTTAGCACTCGCCGCGGTGCTGGTTCCTGTTAATTGTGTCGACTGTGGCTTATTTTGAGCAAGATGCGGATTCAACGCATTGAGAACCACAGTTAACGCAAAACCAATATCTGCAGGCCGCACCTTGGGCACATCTTTGACACCTGATGATACACGCAGGCATAAAGGCAAGATGAAATTCATCAGGTATATTTCTGTCTTCTCTCGAGATTGCAGAAGTGCCTGGCCTCCGCTTAATGACTCTAATGACAACGATTCACCCAGAGCCACCATTTGCATTGCAATCAAACGGACTGCTACAGAACAAAATCCTGGCGGTGGTGATTGTACAAGTGCGGCGACTGATGAACCCATATTTGATTGAGATTCCGCCACAGAGGTAGCTCCAGACTCACCAACGATAATCAACTGACAGATTGATACAAGTGATTTTAAATGTGGGAGATGTGCGACATAAGGGTGCTTATATAGAGTCAGGTAGACGCCACGCAGGAGGTTCTTGGCTGCGTCCCAATCCACGAGCCGCCGTATAGCGGGCTTCTTTGCAATTTTCGTAAACGTTCTGTCGAGTCTTCGAATAACCATAATTAAAGCGGGTCTCATTGATTCTTGAGCCCATTCAGATTGAGGTAACACTTCATTCAAATATCTTTTTAAGCCTTTTCCTGCCATTGTATCCGGATCATATGGGGACATCTTTAGAAGGCTGTGTGCTATCTCAGCTAATCTCTGTAATCGAAAAAAATGTTAGGAATATGTTGATTAAGTTCGCATCAAGGCCAAGCTCTATTTTCCTTCAGCTGTCTGGTATCATAAGTATTCGTTGAGATATCGTTGTGATTTGGTGGAAGAACAATTTTTTTGAAAAGCTGAAGAAGATTTCGCGCCTGACCGCCCTTGTTACAAGAGAATGAAAACTCCAGGCAATTGCAATCCAATTGCAATCAATCAATCAATACAGTATTATGAACCTAATAAAAGATGAATTCGGATGACATACCAGGTGACATTTAACATCCAACAATTCTGTTGCTTTACTTGGCAGATCTGGGATCTTCTTCGAAAGATCTGCTAATCTCGCAGAACATTTAGTCAAAAATTCAGCAACTACATTGAGCAATGTATCTCTTGGTTTACGAAGTTCCATACGTAGAATATCGCTATCCTCATAATCCCTTTCGAAATATCCACCCTGTTTTCTGCAATGGAAGGAGGACAAGTTGTTTCTAGGCATGCAAGGATCGTACATGCTGAATCAAACCACATTTTCAATCTTAATTAGAGTAATAATGGTGAATTGTGATGATCAATAAATTATAGATGGAAGAGTAAATGTTCAAAACGCAACCATCGAAATGCAACCGTTGAACAGTTTTCAACCATCAATATATCTTGCTCAGCTAAACCTCGATTGAGTCTAGAAGAGGAACAACAAATTTATGCGTCGCCCTGGCGTGTTTCAAAGTACACACACGATGGGATAAAATGCTAAATGGCAAAATCAATACTAGAAGTAAACATGGTGTTACCGATAATTTAGTGCCTCGTTCATAAATCTTGATGGTAGGTCCTCCTCAATTTCAAAGGGAGGTGAACAGGCTCCTCTTGAGGCATTCTTCATACTTGATCCACGAAGATCAAGAGTTCGTTGGGGCCCGGAATAATTCCTGGTTAATGCTTCACTGTTCATGATCAGTGTCTTCATACATACGGATATATTATGAATCATTTGCAGTTCTGATCGAGATCCTCCCGTTTCTTTCTTCGTTGTGAGAGATTGAAGATGTTCCAGGTAAAACGGAACAATTGCTTCCAATATGGTCTGAGGAAACGCAAAACTTTAGTGAAAAGCGTAAATCTAATCAGTACTTAATAAACATGTATGTACATAAGTGGTAAAGGGGTGAACTGTGTAAAAATGCTAAAACTGTTTGAGTATTCAATGTGTATTCTGTGAACTCACAAGCATCTGGTGCGAACGGTGGGAGTCCGCAGAGTATGCCACAACGGTAACACACAATGAGATGGCATCTAAGATAGAGAGAGAGTCGGGATCCATCTGATAACAAAAATCCAGGGCTCGAAGAGGTTTTTCAGCATCAACAAGCTCAAGGATATCGAGAGGATCAACGATATATTGTGATAATGATTGGAGCAGCTGAAAGAATGCCTTGGGTTGTACTTTACTGGCATCTCCATACTGGCTTGATGTATCTGTATCGAGCAGAGGAGCGACGCTACCAAACATCTGAAACGACCAAGTTTAATGTTTAACTCAGAAGTTGTCAAAGTTGTCGTTCTATATGAACTCTGACCCATTCTCGATCACTCAGAGAACTCGTCCCGTCTTGAACCATCGTGTTATACATGATAATTTGTGAGTTCAATTTTCATCAACATGAATCAGTAACCATAACTATTGTTATGGATGGATGTGATGATTATCGTTAATACCCTTGTCACTATTATTGTTATTATTACTTTCTCAACAATTATTACTAATTTATCCTAACCTGCAGTATAAATGGTTTTCTGTGCATAATATAGAATTGTTTGCATATAAACTCTATGGTGCGACAAAGGAGACCGTTTGTCTGGTGATTGGAATATATCTGCAGCATAGTTGGCATTATCAGTAGATACCTGGAATAAAACAAATCATTAATTTGACTCTTTCTCATAAGACAACGCTCCAGATACTTGAGCAGCAGAATTTGGTTCCATGTATTTGTTTATGAAATGAACATTACACGTATTGATTACGAAACGTACCCATTAGTGGCGAAAATGTTCTTAAATTGATGAGCGGCGTTGTCAAGTGTGGTCATAGATAGTCGTATAATTGCGGCATCTTCGCAGTGAAGAACCAACGCTCCATTCACAACATTGAGAAATAGATGTAAATCTGAGGAATGGGCGAGGAATCCTGACATGGCCTCGAACATGCGCGCCATCAGGCGTACCTGTTAATTAAAATCATAAAGTTAACATTAGGTCTTCAAGATAATTCAATTTACAACTGAAAATCTCTTTCGTCGAGTCAAGTCTTGTAACTCGGGTTGCCACAATGAAAATTGTTAGGTACATGGTATCGAGTATGGGACTGGAAGTACCGGGGACGTTACGATGTTCAGATATCCAAAATAGTTTGTGCATGCTGTGTGGTATGAGAGAGGAAATGAGTCTGAAAAATGATTTCAACGTGCCCATAGAGTGAGCATATGCGTCGCGTGTATGAGTGGGTACTCTTGAAGGAGTCACTGCAGGAGACTATGGTAGCATACCCAACATTGTGTCAGCTTGGTGTGCTTTAATAAGCATCCTTGTAGGAATCAGCCGAAGCAAGGATGTTAAGATATCCAACATAATGTAAACATGATGTATTTGGTGTGAGAGGAAGAAGTATCCTTATAGGAAGTAGACGACGAAAGGACGCTGCCATACCCAACATGATTTAAGCATAATGTATTGTGTGTGAGAAGAGGTCCAAGCTGCAGCCACTTGACGTCTTACCATCTTGGGAATATGCTTCAGAACAGGAATCGTGTACTTAGCCCGTGCA
>JAQFXQ010000216.1:0-10575 GCA_034693645.1 Pergamasus crassipes | reverse complement strand
TATATATAAATAAGCATTATATACTCTAACATGTATATACCTGGAATAGATGGATTGGTATTCCAGAGAGAGCCTATGCTCTTCGACAGACTGGAGTAAAAAGTACCTAATTGATAAATTTCAAAAGGCCATCATGGTCTGCATGAATGTTAGAGAATTACTTTTACAATCTTGCTCATTCGCTCGCTTGCTTGAAGCAGTAAATTATATAACATTCAAGTCTCCTGGCCGTTGACTAATGTCTTTAATGATTATTTATATAAAATATGTCATAAATAAGCAAAGAAGGCCAATAAATTACACACATAAGAAGGATAATATTGAATAAAACGCCTAGAGACACAAACAACTCGGACGCGGTACGGAGCACGGCACTGTGTAATTATTTGTCTAATTATAACTACGAGCGATTAATCGTTAATAAGAATGCGAAAAGAAATTGTTGGGCAAATGTCAACGTATAATTTATTTACAAACAGCTCCCTTGTAGATTTTTCAAACACACAACCTGGATACACCAATTGATAATTCACATGCAAACTTCGTTTTTGTCATCGTCACTTCCAATTTAAGTTGATTGATCCGATCAGAGCCTATCGGATCGCACAGCATATCACTCGATGCGATGCGGTCACTTTTCTTTAATTAAACCACTCTGACGTCTCTTGGTATATCCAATTCTGTGCTTCTTCGTCGCCACCGATCGATATGTTCGGTGTCTCGATCACAGCGACTCCAGGAGTGAAGCAGATAATGAATAACGTCTTTCTTTCTTTTTTTTAGTGGGGAAATTAATTAACATTGCGGAAGTATATATATAACATATATATATATTTATATAATATATATATATATGCACTTATCCAGCGCAACGCTCGATTTCTCTACCTTTTTTTAGATACATGCGACGCCGCGTCATCTTTGTTGACAAAAATTGTAGCTTGGCAGAAGGCCGGTCATTTTTTCGCGATCAATAGTGTTCTCTCTTCACTCCTGGTTTGTTTCGCTCGGAATCATTTCGAAATGTTTTCATTTCCAACGATGAAATTAACTTACTTTACAGGGAAAGATTATTTCACTTTCATGCATCTATGAATGGCCATTGTGTAAGGATTCATGCAACACCGGGACTTGGGGAGCTGTCGACCGTGAACATTCAGACGAAAATTTCAGAGAACTAAAGCTCCTAGAACATGGAGGAGTAATGCGCAAGAATGGACCAGAATGCGTCCTTTATAGAAGCAATTGCAACGGTCAAAAGAAAGATAGATAACACCTAGTAGAAAGATAGTTAACACCTAGTAGAAAGATAGTTAACACCTAGTAGAAAGATAGCTAACACCTAGTAGAAAGATAGTTAACACCTAGTAGAAAGATAGTTAACACCCAGTGGAAAGATAGTTAACACCTAGTAGAAAGATAGTTAACACCTAGTAGAAACGTCTGTTCACGGCCAACATTGTGCGTCTGCCTTTAACCCTTATTGGGGTCTTGGCTTTCGTTTTGGAAGTTCATATAGAAAATCATATAGTCCCGGGCCCACGACAATGCTTTGCGAATTTTGTAATTCGCCATATTTGATATCAATACCGGTATTGACTATTCACTATACAAGTTTATATTACACAAACTGACTCGTAAGGGGGTACCCTATTGCATTGTGGTGTGGCAATTACAGAGCCTCAAGGTTTGAGCATCGACGTTAGTTCACAGTGAGTCCACGGCTCTGGGGTTGGGGTTCCGTTAGCCGAGCGCCGATGAAATCATTGTTTTTCAGAAGTTACTTTGGTGTAGCGGTTCTGTCTTCGGAATGCGGCACAAGACCTCGCTGATCGACATATTTTGGAAAGGTCTTGACTGAGGATTTATTTGTGAAGACCGAAGCTGAAGGGCGGGTGACGCCCCAAAATGTGCGTAAGAGATGGGCACTTCGTCCCTCAAGTCCCAAGTTTCACACCAAGTTCTCTTTAATAATCCCATTTCCTTACTTAATGGGTGTCCAACGTTGAGCAAACATTACGGTCAGTCTCCATTCTGAGATCTCATTTTTATGCAATGCCTTTGGAAAACCTTCTCCAAGCCCCTTCCGTCTACCCTTCGCTGAAGAAGGAGGAAATCAAAATGTCGCCCCATTTGACTTTGTGCTTGTCGCCTTCAGAAAAAAATAATTTCCCCTGCGGTTCGTCATTTTTTCAAAACTCTTGACTTCTTCTTTGGGTACAGAGCATCCAACTCGTCTGTCATGTCCATAACTACGTGTTGGTTAGTTCACTAAGAGGGACCGACTCTGGCACGAGATGTCCACTACAGATTATCCCTCTCATAGAGGTTGCCTCGAAGCTTTAGTTCCAGCTTCTTGGAATATATTAAGGCTGAACAGGAGGTCCAAGTCTTTGGCCGTATATCGAGTATGGCGTGTAGAACATGAGAGACGAAGATGGTGAAATTTGTGATGAAGAAATTGATGATAACGGAACCAATGGAGGAGTAGGAAGAGTTGGTAAAGGTGAAGGAAGTGACGTTGATGGCGAGGTGGGAGTTGACGAGGAACCGGATGATGTTGAGGAAGTGGATCCAGATGAAGTCTTACCGTACGGGTGGAACCGAGTTGAGTTTAATGAATTCGGTCTCATTGGCAACGAGGAAGCCAAGGTGCTCGGAATGGAGTATGACAATGCGGGATGCAGTAATGAGTTATCTCCCAATGAGGAGGTTATCGTAGATGCATGAGTACGAAGATGCTCCAGGAGTTCTTCCGACGAGTTAAATCTTTTTCCACAGAATGAATCACCCACAGCCCAACTGCATATATTTCCAGATGACGTATGAGGTCGGTTCATCGAAAATGGAACGGTGGGCAGAGGTAAGAGTGGAAGAGAGGAAGAAAGAGGCAGAAGTCTGTCGGTAGCCCCAGAGAGGCCGGAAAGACACCCGGAGGAACAGAACGGGTCTCTGCACAAGGCTGGAATATGAGGCGTTCCAGGCGGTGGCTTAGGTCGGTATCCGGCCAAGTATCCCGGAAAATACGGAAGTGAAAGAGGCGGCAAGGACGGGGACAGCCCTCGGTAAGCTAGGGAGAGATGCGACATCGAAGGTGGAAATCCAAGTACATCCTTATCTAAAGACTGAGATGGAAGTCCATAACCAAGACTCGACAAGGTTGTTGTCAAGGAAATGGAGGGTGCCGAAGACCCGCCAGCGGTGGAAAAAATTGGGTAAACGGAAGAGGTTGATGATGCGGAGGCGTCACTGGAAGGAGTTTGACCACCGCGCGAGTTTCTTTCGTTTCCATTGGCACTCCGATCGGAAAGAGCGGGGGATCGGGGTGTGGAGGTACGCAGTTCTTCACACCTTCCTGGTGACCCCGGGGGTGATTTTCTCGATGTGTTCTCATATGGTTTAAAGGACAACCGTGGTGTACTCTCAGATGATTTGATTTCATCCTTCTCGCTGTTTTTATCTCCCACAACATCGACTGACTGACCAAGACTAGAAACTGTTACGGGGGAGCCATCCTGCTTCTCCTTTGTGCGCTCCTTCTCCGCCGAACTTCCCGCAGATGTTCGATCTCGTTTCCTGCGATCTGCCGATGAATGTGACGACAGCACGGATTTAGCTCCATGGGGGGATGTATCCATTCCGATATTGCTGCAAGTCTGCGCAAGCAACGCCAGTGGACTCTTTTTCGCATCCAACTGCAAACGAAATAAGAAAACAGAAAACCAATATATTAATACCAATCACGAACACCTGCGATGCTCAAACGTCAGCTTACAAGACGCACTTTTCTTCGCACAAAAAAATCATGCGTTCGCGTAAAACCAACCACTCTTGCAACGGCGCATTGAATGCAAGGTGGTGGGGTACCGCAGGTACACAATTACCGCCAAGCGCACGGAGGTCATTAGCTGATCATAAATTAAGCAAGCCATCGATATAGCATATATAATATACACATCGCCTTGATTGCAATACTAATGAATTGATTGGGACCCAATTATCTCGCTGCGAAACGGGATTTGTGCGTTCCGCGGCATGCTGCATAATGCCTCGAGTGAATAATTGAATCGAATAAAATTATTTCCGGTTTGCTAATTAAAAAGGCTGCTCACCGTGGTGGGAAGGGGCGATAGATACTCCGGTCGGAGATACTGATTTGGATTCGGAGTCAGCATGTTTAGGGTTTATCAGTCCAGATTGTGCCTCTTTGACGCAAATCGAAAATGTGGTTTATTGATGATCGGCGGTTTCGATAAAGCTGGCCGAAGTTACCTACGGATGTTGCGTTTAAGTTCACTAATTACTCGTCGCTTTCGACGTTATTGTTCTTGTTGTTTTTTGTTGAAGAACACTAGTAAATAATCCAAGGGATATTGATCATTTCACACACAGTTATTTATTCAGAATCCATTTGCAGAATAAATGTTGCACGCTTATTTTAAACAATCACTGTTTTATTCTTGTTGTTTTCCTCCTTACTCACAACTTCGTTGTTCTCACAATTTCAAATACGATCAGAGCTTAGCAATGTTGCTGCAGCTCATACCCTCAGATTTCTGAGTTTGTTCTGTATCGGTATTTAAGTTTAAGTGCGACTGGCCAACTGGTATTCCTTGGAGAAGAAAAAAAATCACCCGGAAATTTTGTTTATCAAGGAATTCACAATCGAAGTACCGAAAACGCACTCGGATAATTGCCTCAACAAACTGACACTATCCTCGAGTCTCACTTGCGCTCACTGGTCGGTACAGCACTAAAGTGACGAATACGTTCGTCCGGTTACCTAACGATGGGTAACGACAATGTCGACAAGCATGTCCATTCAATATCTAGATTCAAGCCAGGGCGATACACTTCGAATCAACGACTGGCAGACAATGATTTCAAGTTGCACATCATAGCCAACCCTCAGATATCGAGTAGGAGAGGACAAACTGGAGAGGAGGTTAATGATCTTCATGGAGGAGGGTAACCCGAGAGGTACGCGACAAGAGAAGAGAAAGGGTAAACCGAAGGTGTTGACACCCAGCTGATGTATGGGAGACAAATGATGTGATAAGAGGCACAATAATGTACCAGGGAGACAGTAATAAGAATATCTCTCATAACAAATATATTTCATTCTATCCAGCCCACAGAGCTATTGAACAAGAAAAACAATCTTGATATACAGTTGAGTTCTGTACCGGAAGTGAAGCCGGATGATTTGGTATACTTATGTAGTAGGCAACTAGTTATCAGTGGTTAGTGGGCATCCGTATATAAGCACTCAGGGATTGCCACATCTATAATTATGCAGAAAATTTATCTGTTTATATCTTCTGCTTTCTAATTTCAAGCAGAAGCGCGTCCCCAATCACCTTTTCGTGGAAGGGTGTTATTAATTGGCCGAGGAGGCAGTTATATACTTAGACGGATAGGATAGTTCATTAGAGTGAACCTAGAGACGTAGGGTTAGAGTCCGGTACGATTAGAGTCAGGTCAGTGATGATAATGCACAACACGAGGTCTCCATTCCGCATGAACCTAAGATTTAGAGCACTTACGAGATCATGAAAACAGACAGAAGCGTCAGTTTATGTATTACACAGACACAGTCCTTTCGGCCAAAAAGCATAATCAGCAAGAAATTTCTCAACATATGGGAATCCCTCACTCCCTGATGAAAGAACTCTCACACTTCAACTGTAACCTCATAAATACTTCTATATCCACTTGGCACTTCGTGAAGAATGGCGTGTCAACTATTCTTTCGAGAAAACTCAACTTCTCGAGAATATGTTGAGATTACCAGTGTTTTTGCCCACGGGAACACGCTATGAAATCTTGTGTCGAGCCTGGCAGTTCAATGGATGAGATGGCGATTAACTTAAGTATAAACTTATGATAGGTTAGATAGAACAGATACAACTTCTCTTTTGATAAATAGAAATGTGCAGTGGATATCCATTTGTATAGAATGTGTTGTTGTCTGTTGACTGTGGTTCATCCGTTCTATCTAATAACAATGATAAACCTACTGCTTCATGGCCAGGTAACTGAATATACTTTTGTATGTGAATAATTGTTGTATAACATGTTGTGTAAATATCTATAGATCTAAATAGTGAAATGTAATGACACACTATTTAGTATAAAATTTCGGTGAAAGATAACATATTTACATAAATCTATACGTGTTATACTTATATATAATTTGTATCTGGAATGTGCTTCTATGTATACATATACATATAATATATATATATATGTGCATATATATTTATATGTTAAGTCCAAAAATCCAAATGAAGCATAAACTCCATTGATTCTCATCACATCTACACACAACTAGAATGGGGTGGATCCAAAGATAAACTGAGTAGATTGAATACAGGATGATTTATTAATCTCATCTCTCTCTCTATCCTTCTAAATGTAGAGAGAGAAAGACGAAAGAGGAGGGAGAGAAGGATGAGAGGACAAAGCAGAATGGAAACACAGCACACAAGATCCGAAGGAGAAATGAAGCGATGCTCTACCAGAGCTAAGGAACCTATATGGCATTGGAGAATCATTTATATCATCAATCATCATAAATAAAGATCATTCAGAACATCAGAATACAACACAACACTCTCCATTTGATCCCAACTCCCAACGATCCTTCTTCTCATCTAGTCCGAAACGATCACATCCCCAATTCCAAGTCCACATTTCATTCCTTCAGCTTTGATCTCTTCTTCCTCTCTTAAACTAGAACCTTCAATTAACATCATAACCCACCATCAAACTCAACTTCTATATCATTACCTACTAAACCATCATCAATTAGGTCTTTCTTCTAGTTCACTTCCGTACATAGGTTCCGCTTTTATCCTCACAGTTTAATGCCGGAATCGCAAACCCCGTGTACTGATGAGTTGAACTCTATCCGAAACAAACGTTATAAGCAGTGTCACATAACTAATATTACACTAATCTATTGGAAAAGGCAAAACACTTTTTCAGCAGTAACTACTTAACCTGCCCTGTTCCGACACTGGATTCCTGAATAATTTAACTTTTTTTCAGGAGCTCTCGGTGTAGTTATGAATATTCCAAACCTAACCAGTCCGGACGCTGGATCTATCATTAAGAAGTAAACTGCTCCTAACTTCACAGAGGGTCCAGAAGAACAAAACGCGGTACGCGCACAGATAATCTGGTTTTCACCGAGTTCCATAAACTTGGTGCATATGGACCTATCTTCCTCAATGCATCTTCCTCTCTTTGGTCACATGAATCCGCAAGTCATCAATTTCATCAGCCCCCTCCCCAAACTACATCGTCGTCGGTCTGAACTTCCCTGAAGAGAAAAACATAATATGCGAGAGAAAGGAGGGAGAGCGAGATGACAACGATCACATCGTATACTAGGGCAATCATTTATATTCTCTGAGATCAACGGGCTGGCTGCTGGCTCTGTTTGAAAGATGACAGTGTGACAGGCCAGGAAGATTGATGGAAAATCAACGCCACAGAGACCGTATCGACCAAAACAGCTTAAAGATCATTTGTTGTTTTCATCAACAACTAAAAAAATACCGCCCTAATGTCCATAGGCCCAACCGCCTTTTCTCGGCTGAATTCGAACTTACGCGATTTTCGATTCCCGATCCGTGCCTGACTGTTATCACAAGGTTCCACAATAAACCTTCCATTTAAAAGTGAATTGCGGTGATTGTACTTTCACTCGAGACCGCAACACCCTGAGAGAAGTGGCGCGCGTTGCCGCGATTAAAAAAAAAATTGATCGTCCCCAAAAAATTAAAGTGGATAATTTGTGCGATATTCTTTGAGCTTAGGATTTATTTGATTCATTTTAAAGTGCGATACATACCTCAGTTTGAAGATTCATCGATGCACCTCAGAAGACAACCAAATTCAAACAAAATATATACACCAGGTGCTTCTGAAATTCCATTCGCACACTATTTTTTTTAAATTTGCGCAACGGCAGGCGAACTATCACGAATGAACAAAACACTTCCATAATTATCGAATTCAGGCACAAATTGATAACTTCTTTCAACAGGTTTCGACTGTCTCCTACAGCCTTCATCAGTAATGAAAACTACCTTTCTGTTAGACCTACACCTATCATCAGAATTATGTAGTACGCAGGCACCGTCCTTACGAACAAATGATGTTGAAACTCGGGAGAATTCGCTACATCAACCTATGCGGTAGACAAGTACCTGTTTCGGCAAGTAGAAACCATCATCAGGACTGCTTGTTCCAACATGAAGCTGGAGCACACCAAACACAGCATAGTTTGTCAGTCGAATGACTGGGACAAATGCCGCGTCGGCAGATAGGTTATGTTAAGAAAAACTCGCAAAATGTCCCCGAATAGGCCCATATCTCCACATTTACCATGTTTGAACAAGATATGTCTATAGATTGAGAAGGTTTTAAAGTACACAGTCACTGTCCTTTTGGAAAAATGCTGTTGAATTCTGGAAAAGTGAAGGATTGGATAAGAATTAACGATGAAAGCGGAAAGCATTTGGTCGAATTGAGGAAATGCCATGCCAAGTATGAGCTAATACTCCTTGCGACCTACTATATTTATCCTATCTAGCCTGTGCTATATCATCTCCACAACTTCAAAATTAACGTCAGGGCCCAGCCAACTCAATTGGTTCGTAAGCCAGAAGATTTCCTGTCCTAACCATTACTTTTTTGCTCTTCAGTTTTCGCTCGTTTTGCATTGGGAACGGTCCGTTGTTTTCACAATAATTCATTTATTTTGTAGAGAATGTGGTCAGCATCCGTTGTAGCAAAATAAGACAACAACACTGGAAGAAATCCTCGCATTGCCAGTATTTATCTTCGGGAATTATTTTACTCATCCACATCATGCAATGAAAGAACATGTCGCTAAGATCTTCAATTATTCTGCTAATTATTGCTAATTTAAGATGTTATTTAAAACCAACTGTCACACTTGAGGAAGGAGATGCTATCGGGATGAACTGTCAAATTGAAATGACCACGCGCTGATGGATAAAGCCAAAACTCAGATAGATCGACTGATAAGGAAATTCAGATTAAATTAGATTAGGTGATATCCGAGAGGATGGTGAAGATAACTGATAAAGCAGGTGAACGCCATCACGGTTATCAGTCAATAACAAGATACTTATGTTCCGAGATAAGAGTTAGTATCCAGCCGTATGAGTTAGTATATCTGTTGCCGTTAGATCTCGAAATTCGTTTATGTGTACCTCCAAGAGGGGCTTAAGGGTAAAATGCCTTATGCACGTAGTGAGGGACTCGCACCCCCAAAACCCCGCGGCTTCTCCCGTGCCACCCCCTTACCCTCGGACCAGATAAATGTGTACATGACCTAGCTAGTCTTTGGATCAACTAGGGTGCTCTGTTGAAGTGCGAAGAATTGTTTCATTTCTCAAATTACGTAGGAACGGTACGAATTACCTACCAGACACACGTGAAAATTCTATGATAAAATGATGTTATTGGTGAAGTCAAAAGATTGGCGACCCATGAGTCGGGTCCTGAGGGCGCCAAAATTGGCCGGGAAGCCGCAGTCCGTGGGTCTGGGGACCTTTTTTTTGGTCGCCAAACTCTGGAAGCGCCGAACGGGGCGCCAAAATTGGCAGGGGACGGGGGCACAATATTTAGTCGTCAACTCAGATAATCCGAAACGAGGGCGCCTAATTGAGGGTTCATCCCGGGCGCAGCTTTGCCTTCGCACGGCCCTGCTGCCCAGTACCAAGGATTTTTTTATTGCTGCTTGACGTAAATCTGTTTCTACAGCAGGCACACCTTCTCTTGTAAACTTCTCTTTTTGCAAAGACTGAACTCATATTTCGCATACAACGGTTCTACAATACCCGTCTTCGTACCATCTTTGAACTTCAGCGATATGGAATTCGCTAATATTTTTTAGTTGTGTGCACATTAACTGATTTCGAACTTTAGCGGTAACATAACTACTCAATAGATACGTCAGCAGAACCAGAGATTTCCAGAGACCAGAAACTGTTTCAAACTCGATAAGTCTGCAGTGGTAACCACCGAGGGTGATAACCACACACCACGACTACAGAAGAAATGATCAAACGACTCCTGCAACTAATTTCAGTTCAATGTATACCAGACGACCTTCGGAAGGAAATTCTGCAGAATTTCCGATGAGCAGAATTTGGCACCGGACTCATTGACGGGCACAGTGGCGCCATCTACTGAGGGTTTCATCTACCCTTGTGGAATATAATACAGGTAGTTCGTGGTAGAGAGGCAAAGAAATGATATACAACAAGTCCAGACGGAGTTATGCCCAATGGTTCGTATGATAATTATGTATACTTATCTTATAATTATATATATATCTTAGAATTGTCAAATACAATAGAATTGTAGTTGCGACTGTTGTCAAGAAGGCATCTCGTTGGCTTATTCATTGGCATGGCACAGGACGTAGAGTTTTGTCTAATCTTCAAGGGACCTGCTGAAGGACGTTTCGAACGAGTTCGTAGTAAACCATCTCTCTGTTATTGTATTCTGGGAAACGGGAATGTAGTGAGA
>JAQFXQ010000215.1:0-10606 GCA_034693645.1 Pergamasus crassipes | reverse complement strand
AATGTGGAATGGTACTAGACTACGGAACATGTAATCGTTGATTGCAACGATGTATATTTCTCCGACGAGGATACCAGAGTAGCCTTAGGACTTGGAGATACCACGGACTATACCAAGGTGGCCGCAACGAAACCACTCCCTGAAAACTGGGAGAGATCGACCGGCTTGATCAGCAGGGCTACGTAAAGCAGCTCGCCCTGAAATAAAGGAAGACCTGAACGTCTCATCAATAAATACCCATATTCATAGTTTATAGCACCTCGCTGTCTGGCACAGAACGGATTCCTTGCCGTCAAGATCACCGCTCTTACCTATGCTGCCACCAAGCGGAGCGCGCCTTCAAGCAACTTGTCCTTGGTAGTAATTCTCTCACTGTGATATCTCCAGCGGGCCGCATCCCCTGCCGAGTCAAGAGACTCTTCAACTGTATTTCCCATCACTAGGGAGAATACGACAAAGCTCCGTGGTCTTCCGCTGGACAAGGCAGACAAGTAGCAGCACCAAGACAAGCTGTCATCCAGCTGATTCCCTTATCACTCTTTCTTAGCAACGCGACAGGGCCGCACGAATCCGGATCTCCCGAGGGTCCTTCTGAACACTGCAACAAGGATCTCCGTTCTCGGCTGAGCCGTACCGAGTAATTCTCCCGCACTGTAGTAATGAACGACGTGATCCTGAAGACGGTACTCGGTAGCGTAGTCAATGTGGTCTCTCCTTTCCACACACCAGGTGAGTTGAAAAAAAACCTATTCATTGTGGTGGAGCATTCATCCAGCTACGAAAATACGCCACTGGGTACGTGTTACAACAGCGACCGGCTCCGTCATGGCGACGTCATCCAGGTGTCATGTGTCAGACTGTGACTCCATCTGCAATTTGGCGGAGAATCCGAACCCGGTAGGATGCCCCGTTCGTGAGCACAACGCTCCTCCGTTGATAATCAGAAGAAAACTCTGAGAGTTTTTCTGATGAGCGAGGATATGGGGCCTTGCAATGCTCTTCAATTTTCCCCAGGATCTGATCCCGCGATTAATGTAAAACGCGTCCATAAAATCATCGAATGGCACACCTTTTCCTGAACGGAGGTAGCTGTCAATGAAAACCCTTGCGGAATGTACAGCGGCCATACAGCCATTCTCAACTACACAGATCAGCTGGGGCTTAGAAGTAGCACGTCTGCACTAATACTAGTCATTTGAGGAGCCATTTTTTCAGCCAGTCTCCGCATTGTCAGTCTGCAGACGGTCGGTTCCACCACACATTTGTGAAAAGACTTTCGTCCATGCGCCGATGAAGAACTGTAAAGCAAATCCGGCAGTTCTCCTTTATAACGGTCTGACAAACACCTCGAGCGGAGAACGTTTTTTCGAATGAGTTTTATTTCACTGAAGGTAATGCTTGACTCCCTACAGTAATTATTCCGTACCACAGAAATGAAATGCAATTTGGAACGGTCTTGGTCCCTTTGTCCGGCCGAGATCTCCGGGGCTGACAAAAAGGTATTGACAATACTGTGACCACTCTGTGGACACATCAGATTACTTTACCATCTCTAGATTCAACTAAATAGTCAACTGTGGTCGTCTCACAGGTTTATGTGAAAGATGCATTAGGTGAAAATAATAACCCTTTTTTAACAGTTATATAGTTCCTGAGTCGCTAAAGTCTGTTCAAACATGGCATCATGTTTAAAAACACGAAAGAGTGTACATTCTGTTGTGAAAGGAAGTCCTTTAACTTGCGTGAACACCTCAGCATAAAAAGAAACGAAAACAGAATTAGAATCATAGAGATCAGAGAGTGGTGGTAGGAACCATGATGATCCTGCTGATGATTATATGTGTTATCGGAGGGGGCGAAGCCTACGAAAGCCTCTCAAGTATCAATAGAACATGCAAATTGGCTAATGTTAGTGTGGCAACCTTGAAGATCGTGGGACAGGAGGTTAACGCGACTTGCAACACACTGGTAAAACTTTTCTGGTTGATATTTGTCCTCTCTTATGTAACTCGAACCATCTCAACTTATGGTGCTGGCGAGGACTCAAGGCGACACACAGGCAAAAACTGTGTTTTTGATACACACACGTGACGTTAATGAATGCTTATACTTTTGTTTTTACGGAGTGGAGAGTGCTTATACTTAGCACTCGATTCGCCAGTGTGCTTCGCCCCGCCTACTGTGTCCTGTGCTTGCTTGTATTCCCGGTTCACTTGTGTATCGTACTTGCGTTTAATCCTGGGCAGGGCGATGCAAAGGGGGCGCCGCGCCGGCCCAAAAATGTCAGCGCGGTCGCAATCCGAGGCCCCGGGCAGTTTTTTTTCTGTCGCCAAGCCGAACAGTTCTGAAACGAGGGCGCCCATACTGGCAGGGCGGAGGAGTTTTTTTATTTTTGGTCGTCAAGTAAAAAGATCCGAAATGAGGGCGCCAAACTGAGGCCTCGCCCCGGGCGCAGCTTCACTGTCGCGCGGCCCTGATTCTGAGACTTTTGTGAGCATTGGTTAGTGGGCACTTTGTGGGAATTGACTCTGTTTCGTTTTGTTTCAAAGAGAACACTCCTTCCTGGTTAAGGCTTGGTCTACCTCATGTATGCTGTGCTGCCGTGGGTAATAGTCATCGAGCTAAGATGTTTGTGTGGATTCAGGTTGCTTCGCGGCGCCTCAGAGTTATTACTGTTTCGCCTTCGCGGACATTGGGGTGCTGCGAACATGATAAACGTCTCGCTCAGTTCTACGTCCAGCTACGCTCTTTCTTGCCCGATAAAACAGTTGAAACTTCAAAGTACTAACGTGTACTAACTTTATTGGCACAACCATCTCGTTGCGGGAAGGTTTCGTATTTTACGACATGGAGCTTGTTCTTCCTCCTTGGGTTACATGACGCCGGCTGCAAAAATACACTTGAAGTTAAGAACAAGTTCTGATCGTCAAATTTATATGAAATATGGGGACGTTCCACATCTATCGGAAATGTGTATTTTTCGTGGAAGCGGGGCGGAAAACCTGGTGTGGTTTTATTGGGAGGAGGGTGGAGCAGATGTGGAGGCAAAAAGTGAGAACGAGGGAGGAAATTGTAAATGAGTTTTTATCATTGTTGGTTGTGTAATAGATGAAAGGGGTGTGTTGGCACAATGAGCAGTGTGATAGGTGGTGCGAATGCTCCTCATGAACGTTGTTATTTGTTTCATGTATATTCGATAGATTTGAAAAGATTGGTTGATTTCGTTAATATTTTTTTGAAACTTCCTTTCTCGTAACCGGGACAGCGCAGTAACCGTGTTGACGCAGATAATGTCTGCGTAACCGTGTTGACGCAGATAATGTCTGCGTAACCGTGTTGACCCAGGTAATGGCGAGGGTTGTTCATTTGCAAGTACTTGTAACAGTTCTTCCCAATATTACACATATATTCGTTGAGCAAGGTGGCGTGGCTATGGGTCGGACTTGCGTTTAAACGTCTCGGATGCGACACCCAGATCGGCCATCCTGATATAGGTTTTCGAGTCCTCCCTATATTGGCGAAGGCTGGGATGGATCTCAGCAGCCCCGCACACAGGCCTTAAGGCTTAACGGCGGGCACACTAAAAAAATATACAAACTTTCATCAACTTTACTCTTCCAAGAGGACAACATTTGCCTTGTAAATCCGATTAGCGCTACCTCCCAACCAGGGGGTGCCTGGAGAAAATTTCCAGCGGACCAAAAACCCCTGAACCTCCTCAAAATTCCTGCGATTCACCTGTGTGTCCAAATTGCACGCCCTAACATCGACCGATAGTCCACTTGATTTATCATACAAACCTTCATCAACACCGTATTCTGGTGTCTATATAGCTATGCATGACCGAATATACATTGTCCAATTAAAAAATATAACTATTTTACATATTTTTTTTCCAATAAAACAGAAAGTTGACTGAATCATAGAGTCCGTTTCCATAAAGTCTGAGGCCGTTTAACGTATATATCGCGAATATCATTTGTACTAAGTGTCAAATAATAATGAGATGAAGAGTAGCTTTCTAACAGACTTTCCCGACTGAAAATTTCCAGCCACTCCTGGTGCTCACCAATCCCAGAAACCTATCTCGAGAGGAATTTCATAGGACCATTGATGAACATTATGAAAAGAGGACGAAGTTGTTTGATGTAATGAAAGATAAGCTCTTGCCTAAAATCACTGACAAAGCAGAAAAAGATCGAGTTGAGCTTTGTCTTAGCACACATGAGCGAAAGCTCACCAGTCTTGGTAAGTAAGTCTTGGCTGCCGTGACGTTTTCCACGTCGTCTAAGAGCATACAACAGGGATGCCCACATGACGGCCTAACTATAACATCGATCCATCGTCCGCAGTTAGTCTTGATTGCGCTTCACAAGTGCTCCAGGGTTACGCGGCAGTTGTGATTTGCACCCAGGTTCAATCCTTCAAGGATTACTGCTCGCAACTACGTAGTGACAAATCGTTTAGATAAGAACAGTGTCATATCAACAACGGCTATGGGTTCCGGGAATAGTTAGTATTACAAATCATTCCTGAGCATTCACTGCCGAGAATATGGTGGGTTTCTCATCGCATCAGCGAGGTGGTCTTCCAGTTAGGATCATTCTGTCAGTCAAAACGACTTATTTGGCGCGTTGGTCTGCATAGTCTGCTACCATAATAAGAAACACGTTAGTGTAGAGGAACGTAACTAAAAATAATGCATAAGGTATTACAGTCTTGCAGAGATTGATCAACAGTGCGGCGAATGTTACTGGAGTTGGCAATACAACAAAACGGGGTATAAAGGCCTTGATGGAGAAACAGAATTTCGGCCGGGTGTGTTTTGCTCCTTTTTTGGGTTGTTGAAGCATTGACTAATCCAATTGACTAAGAATTCTTAATCTCTAAGTACATCAGTTTATTTTACTTTAACTTAAACTATTTCTTAACCTATACTGCAACAACACTTATTAGTGATTACAGTATTTCCTCATCAGCCTCCGAAACAAACGTTAGTTTCAAATACGAATTAACCGTTATAGATATCGGTGATGAAGGAATCCTGCGATTACACTGATGCTGAGAGAACGAAGATTAATGGAGACGTTGACACACAACTGAAAAAGTTCAAGGATGAAGCAATGTCAACTCTGAAGGATGAGAGACTAACGCTCTTCGTTGACAAGGCAGTTGAGGATATTAAAAGCTTCCAGGATCGTGTGATTCGCAAAAAGTGCAAGTTTGAGAGACCATTGTACTGATTAAAGCCTTGGGAAAGATCAATAAAACTTTTAAAAAATTGTTTAAAAGATCATCCCAGTGTGCGAATTCAATCCACCCACAGCACACAGAGAAGTAATTGAGAAGGGTGGGCTCCGAGTCTCCAGTTAAAGCACAACTTGGTTGCGCTAGGTGCTTTTCTCCAAAAGCAAATTACATACCTTGATGAAGCTGAAGTGAAAGATTTTGAGAAACAGACACATTACCAGCCTTGAAAAATGTGCCTACGTCAATGCGCCGTAGTTAGAATCCGAAGGTAGACGTAAAACGAAGTCAGGGAAGCTTCAGTTCTTACTCTTAAGGCTGTATCTCCTGCGAGCACGAGCATCCAAGTTGAAACTGTTTGGTAGATCTTGCCTCGGGCAACCGTAATCGTAAATTTCCTAACGTACGCTGTCGGTCAGTTGCACACTCCTTACAGGCATTCCATGGAGAGGTTTATTGGCGCAATGGCGCATTCGATTCCAGCATATCACCTGATTATATAGGGAAAGACAATAGTCCTATATCAGGATGGCCGGCCTTGGATTCGAACCGGGGACCCTCCGAATGCAAGTCCGACGCGCTACCTCCACGCCACCTAGCTCGGTAAGGGGCCTCTAATATCTCTAATATCAAAACACAGCTTGCCCTGGTTTGGAGCAACTTTGCTCAGAATTGAGTTCATTGGACTTCGTTACTGGAAATGTTGGTCAATTGGTGTCTTGACACTCCGGAGGGCGAAAAGTGCATGCGACCACAAAAAACATAAATACTGAATAACAAGAAATATTGAATAACTTCCGAACAATAAATGTGTTGGATAGGCCTCTGTATGATGTGTCCATTAGGTAGACTCAAGATACAAGATCTGATGGCACCATCTCTACCAGCTGCCAGTGTTGACCTTTGTCACCCTTGCCATCTTCCTGAATAATCTCGATCTCTTCTTATCCCATTGATGATGACATCTCCTTCTTGAGGTGCCCGTCCTGAACCATTATCTTTCTCATGAAGACTTCGCAACTGGGCAAGATACTAATCCTCCCATCTGCGCCAGAAGTTTTCGACTACGCACTGGCGATTCCACCATCTCCTCAAAAACTCAGTCTGCCTTCCCGCTGGTTTTGAGTGCGACTCCTGGAGATTCTGATTTACCCCCTGAAGTAGAAAGTGCTGTGGCGGGAGGACATCTTGTTGTACGTCTTCGCACTAGGGGACGTCTGTTGACTGCATCTTCGATCCCATACAACACAGTCAGAGATTCCTGACTAGACAAGGATTCGCGCCCAATGACACGCTTCATGGAGTTTTTCACTGATCCAAGTAGTCGTTCTACAAATCTATTCATCCAGGAGCATGGGCCACTCCATATTCCCATTGGATTCTTTTGTAAGCAAGCTCATTCTGCATTTTTGAATCAGTCAGCAAGCTGGCAATTTCTTGAATATTTTCAGCCGCACTCTGAAAGGTTCTTGCGTTGTCCGAACAAATTATCGACGGGGTTCCTCCTCCAGCCTGAAATCTCCAAAAACTCATTGAAAATTCTGTTGTGCTGAGGCCCTCTGTCATTCCCAGATGTAATGCTCTCACTACAGCGCCAGTGTACGAACGTATAACGTGTATGAGGGTGTATACCTTCTTAGGCAGGGAGCAAGCAGTCGCAGATTTAACATGGAAGAGAGTACAAAAATCAATGCCAACATTCTGAGAAGGTCTCGACGACTAAGAGACCCTCCGACTCGAACGTAATCCAGTTCGCTGGTTACTACTCTTTACATAATTTTTTTTGCCTTTGAAGCAATTATGGATGACCCTTTTGACAAAACGACGTGCGGTCAGCACCCAAAAACTTCTGTCTAATAAGACTGACACATTGAGAAGCACCACAATGACTATTTTCAGCATGAATTTCCAATAGAATAAGTTTAGTAACATGATGTCTTGGAGGAAGTATAATTGGATGCCTGGAGATAGCACCTGCATGCATCTCCAACCTCCCACCAACGACGAGTAACCCTGCTTCGTCGACGGAAGGTGCAAGTTTTGCAATATCAGAACGAGCCAAAGTTCGATTCGAACGAAGTTCTTCTAACTCCTTATAATACGCTTGATCTTGGACCATTTTCAAAATAAGAACTTGCGCCTCTTCAAGTTCTTTAACGGTGAGTGGTCCGCCTAGATTTGGCTTCTTACATATTTTGAGGCAAAACCTCTTGACAATTACAATCGTTCGTTTCAACAACTTGAATGACCTGAACCGGTCAAACTCGATGAGTGGCTCGATCGTGCCCTGTGCGAGAACAGAAGCCACTTCAACTGACGGGACTGCGAATTTATCTTCCGGCCACATTTCACAATTTTCGATCAAAAATTTTGGGCCATTAAGCCAAAACTCTCCTTTAAGTTCTTGAACATTGCAACCTCTACTAACCAAGTCCGCCGGATTATGTTTGCCGGGTACGTGACGAATCTCGGTATTACCCAGAACAGCAGATTGAATTTTTTGAACTCTATTTCTAACAAATGTGGAGAAACGATGAATTGATGTTGATCTTGCCTGCTGGATGGCAACAGACGAGTCTGACCAGATAACGATTTTTGCGAATTTCATGTTGAGGTGCTTTAATACGAACTGCATCACCTCCGTGGCCAGCATTAATGACATTAACTCAAGACGGGGAATTGTGGCATTTCGGAGAGGGGCAATTCGAGATTTTGACAAAAGAAAATTAGAACAACTTTTTTCAGCAGATATATGCACAATATATGCCACAGCACCGTACGACGCTGCAGATGCGTCGCAAAAAATGTGCAACTGCACCTCTTCTGAAACATCTGAAGTAATTGCATACTGTCGTCTTAATACCAACCCATTCAAATTCTTTGCATCGTGTGCCCATTCCTCAAACTGGTCTTGAATATCCGCAGGAACAGAATCATCCCACCCCAGACCGAGAGTCCATAGTTTTTGCAAAATCTGTTTTCCCACAACAACAACTGGGGCCGCCATTCCCAAGGGGTCAAACAGACTAGACACCATACTGAGAATTTTTCTCTTCGTGAGTACATTTGTGTTTGAACAAGCTTTCATGAATGGTTTCAAATTTAGAAATATTAGGTCGCCTATCTTGTCGTACATAAGCCCCAAAACTGAACAAAATTCAGAGCGACCTTCCTCGTGAGCTTCAATACTAACACCGTCTTTCAAGAATAATGCACGTAGTGTGTCAGAGTTTGAGGACCACTTCCTCAGATTGAATGACCCACGACTTAATATATCACGAGATTCCTCAAAAAAAACCAATGCGTCTTCCTCTGTTTCTACACTTACTGCAACATCATCAACGTAAATACCGTCACGTACACGGGAAACCGTTGTTGGAAATTCTGCCTCAGAAATTGAAAACAGTTTATTCAGGCAAACGGCCAAGATGTAAGGTGAACAGTGAAGACCGAAATAATTTCTTGTAAGTCGAAAAATGCCACAAGATTGTTCACTCTGTCTCTTAAAATAAAAACACAACAGATTGCGGTCCCTTTCGTCAATGACTATCTGGAGAAAGGCTTTCTCAATATCAGAGAGGAGAACAATTTTAGACTTTCTGAAATTCATTATGACCTTAGTCATATTGTTTATGAGATCGGGACATGACAGAACGGTTTCATTTAGTGACATGTACCCACATTGCTTGGCTGAAGCGTCAAAAACAACTCGAAGCTTCGTTGTAAGACTTTCTTCTTTAACTACCTCACGATGAGGAATGAAGTTCAAAGGCGAAGCACCCTCCGCAATATCAACCCTCTCAATAATACCCAAATCAATCATATTGTCAAACTCCAGTTCGTACTTTTCAGCAAGATTTAATTTGTTTAGTCTCTTATTAAGAGAAGTCAGCCTTGCCATACATAATTTATCATTCGGGCCTGGCAAACAATTGGGCTTCATCGGTAGTCTCACTTTGAATCTTTTGTCTTCAAGAATAATCTGCTCCTCATAAGCTTTCACAAAACCTTCTGTTGTTTCCTGAGGTTCATTGTCAAGTACCAATGCATCGTTCTCTATGAAGCGCTTGAAAACAGCGTCTAACTCAGAATACTCAGAATTTTTCTTAGTACTATGATTTGGAGATACGTGGGAACATTGTACAACCTCCGATGTTATCGAATCATTAGATTTAGTGCCAAACAATGTCCAACCCAAGACTGTATTAACGACCTCCAACGTTTGACTGAGCCGAACAGCTTCATGGGTTTCAAATTCAACTAAATGGTCAAGACCAATAAGAACATCAATAGGCAAATCTAACTCCTCATTATCGCACAATTCAATACTATGTGACTTCAATAAAGCACGGGTTTCATCATCAAGCCGAGGAGAAAATCTTTCAGAACAAATTTCCTTTAATGATAGACAAGCTATCCAATGCGGAGTACCATGCCCATCGGTTCGCTGAAGGCGAAATTCTACTTTGGACACGAGCGTTTCACTCGAAGTTCCATCCAACATTCGTAGAGTAACACTTTGTTTCTTCATCGCATTTAAGTCAAAACCCATTCGTTCAGCGAACGATTCGGTGACAAAACTGTTATGTGAACCACTATCCAACATGATCCTAACCTTGTGCTTCTGACCACGTGGTCCAACTGCAAAGGCACACAACGTTTTGAAGCACTTATTATGCTGTGACAAAGAGGACTCACAACATTTGGAATGAATCTGATGGTTTGCGTCACACATGATTGCCAAATGCCCTTTCTTGCACTTGGTGCATTGGACTTTCGAGAAACATCTATTGGCTCTGTGGCCCATCTTCAAACATTTATAACAGCAACCAGATTTTACCATAATATCTCTCCTTTGCTGCAATGTAAGCTTTAACTTGCAAGCTTCTGACAAATGTTCGGTTGATTTACAAAATATACAAACTTTTACAGCTTTTTCGATTTTAATATCACACTGATTTTGAGCAAAACACGTTTGAAACTCAGTGTTGGCATTGTGTTTCTGATTATTTACATACATCGAGCTTTTGAAGCCACGCAATGTTGGATCATCATTTCGACGCTCGTCAAAATTTCTCATGCGCAGATTTTCCAGTTTTGAAAAGTCCACGTCATCAAGATCTTGAATTTTTTCCTCTATAAAAGATATCAAACTCTCCAGAAGTCCTTCTTGACTAACTGATGTAACAGAGTCTGACGAACCAGCAGCGACTGCCGATTCATAATAACGCACAGAGGCTTTAAACTCCAAAACCAATTCAACAGGAATGCATGATTGAAATTTTGGATAAAACAACGGAGCAATAGAGTCAGTGGTGATGCCAATAGAATTCAAGGCGGCGACACTTGACTTCACGAT